>PVKH010031768.1:0-12276 GCA_004027955.1 Chaetophractus vellerosus
TTATTATTATTATTATTTTTAAAGACGTTTCAGATTACATAAATATTATAGCGAAAATATAGCAGATTCCCATATGCTCCACCCTCTCCCCCTCCCACACTTTTCCCTATTAACAACATCTTTCATTAGTGTGGTACGTTTGCTACAATTGATGAACACATGTTGAAGCATTGCTACTAACCATGATCTATAGTTTACATTATGGTTTACACTTTGCACTGCACCATTTTATAGGTTTTGACAAAATGTATAATGGCCTGTATCCGTCATTGCAATGTTGTGCAGAACCTTTCCAAAGTTCTAAAAATGCCCCATGTGACATCTATTCTTCCCTCTCCCTCCCCTCAGAACCTCTAGTGACCACTGCCTTTATATCAATGTTACAAGTTCTTCCATTACTAGAATAATAATGTCTACTTTAGTCCATAGTTGCATTCCCCCCTTATGTTTGTTCATTCCTCAATCTTGAGGATTTGGGGATTGTGATGCTCACTCTCCTTCTGATTGAGAGGGGGGCTTAGATTCCATGGGGAAGATGGGTGGAACTGTCTTGCTTGCAGTTGCAAATACTCTCTGTTTTTTGGCATGGGCATTGTCCATCATCATCCTTTTATTAGTTGTCCCGGGTAAGTCAGATGAATTGGAGGGCAGGTGTTGGCTGCAACTCTGCTGAGATTTAGGGTTCAACCAGCATATAACCAGTCAGAAGATTTAAGTCTCTGGGACACATAGTTAATGGTTGTTATGCTAATTATAGGTTCAAATAAAAGGGGCAAAAGAATCATGTGTAGGAAAATTATAAATGAGCCCAACTCTGATACATTGGGGTAATAGGTTATCATACTTCCAAGGTAAGGCCCCTGACAGGGTGCCAAATTCCTGGGGTTGTCGGCCCTACCTATACTGTCCAGATGTGTCTAGGGCCCTCAGGAACCTCCCTGCTTGAGGTGTTGTTTACTGTGGCAGTCAGTGAGATCCTCCTAAGATATGCATAAGCATAACCTCTGGAATGACCTCCCGACTCACTTTGAAATCTCTTAGCCATGAAAACTCATTTGTATTTAATATTTTCCCCTTTTGGTCAAGGTCTTTTTCCAAATGCATCACTAGTTGGTGCTTGATAATAATCTCTCAGTGCCAGGGAGGCTCATCCCCAGGTGTTATGTCCTGTGCTGGGTGGAATATAATGAGTTTATATGCTAAGTTTGGCTTAGAGAAAGGCCATATTAGAGCAAAAAGGAGGGTTTCAGGAGGTAACTCTTAGAGAATAGATATTACTAGGCTAAGTTTCCATTTCACAAGAACAAAGTTCATAAATACAAGCATCAATAACAAGGGCCTGGAGCACTGGTCTGTCTGCATTCGCTATACACTGCCCATGTACTAAGGGTTTCTTGCCACTCTATTAGACAATGTAGTAGAACTCCTCAGGATGGGAATTCAATATTCTTTCAGTTATTGTGTGTGTCTCCACCCAGTGAGACAAAACCCCATGACCACTTGTACACATTCATATTCCACAGAGGCATGCCCCAGGTGCACCCCTCCCCACACATCCCCCCAGCCCTGACACCCTGCACCAGTGATCCTCCCCTGCCACCATTGTGACTCTTCTGCGATCCAAAACTTCCTTAAAAAAAAAAAGCCAAATAAATAAATAAATAAAAACAAAATAAAAATATATATAAATTAAAAAAAAATTTTTTTTGCATTGTCTTTTTCATCCCCATAAGGTCTGTTATCTTTTATGTACAGGAGCAATTTCTTCTGTATGTTCCCCCAGTGTCTTATTTTTTTTCACGTTATTTTCAAAGAAGCTTTAAGTCACATAGAAAATATAGGGGATTCCCATATACCCCAACCCCTCCCCCTCTCACATTTTTCCCTATTAATAACATCTTTTTTTTTTTTTTTTTTTACCGGGAGGTCCTGAGGATCAAACCCAGGTCCCTCCATATGGGAGACGGACGCCCAACCATTTGAGCCACATCCATCCCTATTAATAGCATCTTACATGAGTATGGTACATTTGTTACAATTGATGAAATATTTACACATTGCCTCTAACCATGGTCAATAGTTTGTACATTATCGTTCACATTCTGTACTGTATGCTTTTATAAGTTCTAACAAAATGCATAATGGCCTGTATCCATCATTGCAAGATCATGCAGAACAATTCCAATGCCCTAAAAATGCCCCATGCTCCATCTATTCTTTCTTCTCCCTCCCCTCAGAACCATGGTAACCACTAGGTTGCAAGTTTTAAAGAATAAGGTGCATAGTTACATGCATCAATATTGAGGGCTTGACATTTTGGTCCATCTTCTTTTATTAGGCACTGCCTATGTTTTTGAGAGACTCTTGCCTCTCTATTTGAGAACTTAGCAGGACTCTCCAGAATGGGAGCTTAATATTTTCTTGCTTATTATGTGGGTCTCCACTTACTGACATAACACTCTATGACAAGATGAACACTTTCATATTCCATAGAAGCATGCCCCAGGTTTGCCCTTTCCCATATATCACCCCACCCCTGAAACCCAGCACCAATAACCCACCCCTGCTGTATTTAATAAAAGAACATTCCCACCATTGTAGTTTGAACCATAGACCTACAAGTCCCCAGAATTCACCTGCTCCTTCTTCCATCCCTCTCCCCAGTTCCATGGATATCCAACCCCCCCACCCTGCTCACCCTCACATTCCAGCACTGTCAACTCCACTCAGATCCTTGTACCATTATTACCCTCATCCACTTTCAAACCACCCCCTTCTACCTTTTCATAGGTTTTGCCTATATAGAGCATTGACTCATCAAGCTGTACTCTCCTTCTGTCTCCTGATAACCTAGCTTCCAGACTCTGTGAGTCAGCTCAATTTGCTTAAGTCAAATCAGTGAGGTCATGTAATAGTTGTCCTTTAGTGACTGGCTTACTTCACTCAACATAAGGTCTTCAAGCTTCATCCATGTTGTCCCATGTGTCAAAACTTCATTCCTTCTTACAGCTGAGTCATATTCCATTGTGTGTGTATACCACAGTTTGCTTATCCATTCATCTACTGATGGACACTTGGGTTGCTTCTAACTTTTGGCAATAGTGAATAATGCCGCTATGTGCATTGGTGTACATATATCTGTTCATGTCCCTGCTTTCAATTCTTCTGGGTATATACTCAATTCTTGTTTCTGTGCTGTGCTTGCATCTCCCTCTGGACTGGAAACTCTTTGCACCCCAGGGGTGGCGTGGAGCTGGGCCCCACAGTCCGCACCCTGTGGATGTTTGTTGTCAGTGTGAGATTAGGTGATCACCGCCAGGAACCTCTTCCTCAGATGGGAAGGGCAGCAAGACACAAGCATCTGGGATTGACAGGCTCAGAGATCAAGGATGGAAAAAAGATGTAGGTGAAGACCTAGTTCCATAGACTTTAAATCAGCACTTGGGAGGGTAGCTTTAGCGGGAGGGTCCCTGGTCATGTCATGCAGTTTGGCTGGCCAGGAGGATGCTGGGGGGAGGGTCCTTCCTCTGCCCGGAACTATCTGACCCTCAGTGGTGACTGGCAGAAGCGTACACCCAAACTGTTTCCATTTTGTTTCTTTCTGGTTTCTCACATGGTACGAAATTACTGGTTTTATATGGAAATATAAATATGTGTAACCAAAGGATTTATGAAATTCTCTTGCATCAAGTTTATTCCAGTCTAGGGTACATAATGCCAAAATAGATGGAAAGTGCCCAACGGTTAATTATCCAGATGGCCCAAACCTTTGTATATTTGGTATCAAATGGATGACTTTCTCCAGCTAGCACCCTACCCCAACCTCAGCTTTCCATCAAAGATGAGAGAGCAAGACAAAGAGGGAGAGAAATGGAAAATATTTTCCCAGAATCCTAGGAGCCTCTGAACCAGGGGTTCTCAAATTTTACCATGTATCAAAACCACCTGTGGGCTTGATAACACATGGATGCTGGGGCCACCCTCAGAGCTGCTGATTCAGTAGGTCTTGGGTGGGGTCCGAGAATTTGCATTCTTAATAAATTCCTGGGAGATGCTGGTGCTGCTAAGACAGAACCACACTTTGGAAGACCACTGCCCTAAACTATACATTAGTGCTTCTCAATCTTGACTGAACAGGAGATTTGGCAAGGAGCTCTGAAAACTCCTGATGCCCAGGACATATACTGGGACCAATGAAACCAGAACCTCTGAATACAGAACCCAGGCAATAGTATTTTTTCAGTGTTTCCCAAGCATTTATAATGGTGCAACCAAGATTGTGAACCACAGTTCTAGGCTCTTGCTACTCACATTGTGCTGGGCAGACCAGAGGCATCAACCTGACCTGTTAGAAATGCAGAATCTCAGGTCCCACCTTGGACCCACCCAGTAGCATCTGCAGTGAGCAAATGTCTTAAACTTGACTATGCACTGGAACACCTCCAGAGAAAGCTCAAGCAGTGTGAGGCAGGTTCAACTGGGAGGGAGTTTTGTCCTCCTGGCCACAGGATAAGGTCCAAACTCTGGAGAGAATTTATCAGGGATCGGGAAACTTGTCCCTGGACAAAAGGTCAAAGGAATGCTCAGCTCAAACAAGAAAAACGCCGACCGGACCCTCTGACCAACATTGATTTTTAATATGTCCAGATGTAGTTTTTTTTTTTTTAATACAAGTCCGGCATTTTAAAAATTAAAGTGAGAAAGAATAGATTAAACATTTTTGCTCTTCATATGGACGTATTCCCCAGTGTATTAAAACACTCACTTTTACATTGGTGGTGCTTCAAATACTAATAATTATGTTCTTTATACTTTCTAGCACCAGGAATAGCTGCTGCCTTCATAGGGGGAAGAGCCGACCAAGTAATTTCGTCTGGGTGGCCCTTTATTTAGGGTTCACCTGGTCATCATCAAAGTGGGTTTGGTTACCACATTTTGAATGCCGGGAGAAGCACAAGACATAGCAAAGCAAGATGATTCTGGCTTGGGCTCAAATCCTTGTTCTGCCTCTTGCTAGCTGGGTGTACTTTTCAGACTTAACCTCTCGATAGCTCATTTCCCTCATCTATAAAATGAGGGTGATGATGACAATAGCCCCTCTCTGCAGGGTTGTTGCAACCTTAACTGAGTTAATATTTGGCACACTCTCAGAACTGTATGGCCCATCATAGTCACTATAGAAATGATTGTTAAGTACACAGGAGAAGAAGCATATAAATTTATCTTTTTTGAATAGATCGGCCCCAGAAAAATATCCTGAGTCTGTAGGCACCTGGTGGCAAACCAAGTAACTCGAAACAGTTCCCTAGAAGGAGACCTTTTATGGAGAGGGAATCTTTAGACTCTGATGCTGGGGCTAATGTGTTCACAGTTTGGTGAACACATTTTTCCAAATGGAAAGGGACATAACCCTGCACCATAGTCAAGTGACAAGAAGCAAGTAATGGCATCACATAGAATAAAAATGATAAAAAAAGATATAAATTAAAGAAGAGGGATATTTGAGAAAAAAAGATAAAAACCTTAATAGTCAATAAGCTTCTTAAAGACACTTGAAGAGGGGGCCAGCTGTAGCTCAATTGGTAGGGCTCCGGTCTACCACATGGGAGGCCCCAGGTTCGGTTCTTGGGGCCTCCTCGAGCAGGCAGACCGCCTCGAGAAGGCAAGCCGCCGTGGGCAGGGCAAGCTGGTGAGCTGACTCGGCGGGCCCTCCCAGCAGGGGGGAGACAAGCAGACACAGAAGAACGCAAAAATGAACACAGCAAGAACAAGTAGAAAGAGGGAGATATATAATAAATAAATAAATAAATCTTCTTATAGAAAAGACACTTGAAGAAAAGAGTTGGTTACAGTGAATTTAGTAGAAAAGGCTTTTAGTAGACCATTTATGTGGTTAAGAGGATTCAAATTAGTACGTTATTAGGAAATTGTTTTTAAAATGATTTCAAATAATAACAATATGAAAATGAAAACCTTTTCCCCTTTGTCAAGTGGAAGGCGAGGCACCCGCCAGCGTTATCCAGGGCTTCCCTGGTCACAAGGTTCCATCTCTTGGGGCATGTGGGTGCACCCAGCCACATAACCCAAACATGCTAAATGCACACACACAAACATAATCCAGGCTGCTTTCTCCAGCCCCAGAGCCTCCACGAAACCACCATGAGCCATCCATGAGGATCACCTCAACTTTCCCCAAATCACACGTTTCAAAGGGTAAAAACAGCCTGGCAAATGGCCTTCCTCCTGCTAGTCGAGAAGTTTCTCCCTCTTGCTTTTAAAGGAAATGGCTTCTCCTATCAACCTTTCTCTACCTTTATTGCCGGTTCCTCCTCTTTTTGGTTACTTTTCATTAACTTTTTTTGTTTTTAAATAACCTTAAACTTACAGGAAAGTTGCAAAAATAATACAAAAGCAATACATAGAACTCCAATATACCCCTTCACCCAGATGCCAAGATCTACGTTTGTAGCATTTTGTGATATTTATTCCCTCCTTCCATCTATCCATCCATCCATCCATCCATCCATCCAACCATCCATCCACCAATTATCTATCTATCTACTTACCTACCTACCTACCTACCTACCTACCTATCATCTATCTATCTCACCATCTATCTATTATCTATCCATCCTCTAAACATTTGAGAGTAGGTTGCATAAATCATGCTTCCCTATCATTTAACACTCCCAGGTACATTTCCTGAGAACAAGGACACTTGCTGTGGAACCATCATAAGTACAGCGATCAAATTCAAGACATTTAACACTGATATAAAGCATACAGTCCATATTCCAATTTTCTTAGTTGTTCCAATAATATTGGGGGAGGGGTTTGAAGATTTAAAAAAATTTTATTTTGGTAATATGTATATGACCTAAGATTTCCCCTTATAACTGTATCCAGATACATAAATCAGTGATGTTATTTACATTCACAGTGTTATGCTACTACCATCATCATCATTTTCTGGTTACGTTTTTTTGTTTGTTTATCTTTTACCTCCCTCAGCTCACAAAGGTTCCAGTTACCTTTTCAAGTTGAGGTGGCCCGTCCTCAGTGTGCTCCTCTTTGACCCTGCTCCCGTGGCGATCTTGTCCAGTCACCAAGCTTCTGCCTTTGCATCTCCAGTCTAGACTTCTCCCCTGAACCCCAAGCGCCTCATACATGAGTGTCTACACTTCCTCTTGCATGTCTCACAGACATCTCAAACCCATCATGTCCAAAATGGAACTTCTGATCTTCTCCCCACTCCCAATCGACAGTAGCTTCAACCCTCCAGTCATCCAGGCTCAAAACCTCGGTGCCATTCCCCCGTCTGCTCTCTCACATCCAATAATTAATCCATCAGGAAATCCTGATTCGAAATTATCTGGAATTTGACCACTTCTCACCATCTCCTTCCATTGCCTTCCACTTTGGTCTGAGCTGCCAACATATCTGAACTGTGTGGTTGCAACAGGCTCCTAATCTTTTTAAACTATCAGTCAGATCATGTCACTCCTCTGCTCAGAACTATGCATAGCTCCACATGTTGCTGAGAATAAAATGTAAAGTTCTTAAACCTACTTGTTCTGGCCAACCCATCTCAGACTTCATCTCCTGCTGCTCTTTCCCCCGTTCTCTCTCCTCCAGCCATATTGGCTCCTTGGTAGCTCTGTTCACCCAGAATATTCTTGACTCGGGGAATCACATGACTCTCTCCCTCATCCCCTTATCATCTTTGCTGAAAATTCATCCTTTCCATGAGGCCTGCTGTGACCACTGTGTTTAAAGCCATAGCCCTCATCCTACATTCCCAATCCCCTTACCTTGCTCTTCTTTTTATTTTCCTTAGCACTTTTCATTTTCTGAGGTACTAAATTATTTATGTATTTATTATTTGTCTCCTCCTTGCTAGACTGTAAGCACCATTAGGTCATGGAAATTCGATGTGCTTTATACATACAGTGGGCACCCAGTACATATGGGTTGAATGAATGACTTCCTGATGGGCTTGGCCCCTGACTGTAGTATTCAGCCATCCTGCTAGGTCACCAGGAGTGTGTATTACGTTGTAAAGGCTGACAATTGGCCTCTTCCAGTGTGGAGCGCTGGGTGTTGTTCCTGTTTAAGCCCATTCCTTGCACCTGCTTCTTCTCCCTCCTGGCCCCAAATGTCCATGTGACCCTGTCATGGGCTTGGCCTTCCCGACGCTAGCCCTGGTCAAGCTCCACCTCATCCCAGTCTGCTTGGGCTCCAGCACCTTCTGCTACACTATCCCATGCAAATGTAGGTAATCATTAGTGATACCAGGTGGCCTTGTATACCATGGCCAGTCCTGGCCCAGTGCTAGGCTTCAGAAAATAGAGGCTTGTGTGTAGGTCTGGAGTCCTTCATTTTATGTACTGTGTAATTGTGCGTCCTCCTCAAAAGGAACCAAAATGAAGGGCCAGTGATACCAAACAGAATGAAATATTGTAGCCTGGCTTCGGGGGGGGGGGGAGGCTGCCAATTTGCAGCCTCCTGTCTTCATATATAAAATGCATATCACTCAAAGCCTTTCGAGTCTCATGCTCTACCAACTGAGCTAGCTGGGTGCTGTACACTCAAAGCCTTAAGATTTGGTTGAGAAAGCCATAGATTTGTTTCAGAATCAAGTAAGGATTTGTTCCCATATATTGCCTTGAAGGCCATTAGCCCCTGTCATCTCAGAACTGTTGCTCTTTCTCCCATCTTTCTCTCTGCCCCAATTAGTTCCTATTCTTTAGTAAAAAAGGAAAAGAAAAGTTTCAGGGGAAGTGAAAGGAAATTTTATATTGTCAAATATATCAGGCTGAACAGTGAATACGTGCTAAGTTTGAAACACATGCCTATTTGAAATTTAACACTCACTCTTGTCAGAGCTTCACATGACTTACTTTTTCTTTCACTGTAGATGTAATGATTTAAACTGTTATTTTTTTCCATGAAAGAATGATAATGAAATTATGTTTAAATAGTAAAAAGCAACCATTGGACTTGGGTTTTTCCAAGGGAGGCTACCAATTCCTTGGGAGGGAAAAGCTAACCAGTAATTATAGTAGCAATATTATTTTTGAACCTATTTGAACAGAACCTATCCTGTGCCAGCCATTTGAATATATGTATATATATATGTATACACACACACACACACTCATTAGATCCTCACAGCCGCCATGAAAATTAGGTGTTGAGCCTGTTTTACAGATGAGAAAATGAGGGCTCAGAGACTTGAAGCAACTTGGCAAGGTCACACAGCTAGTGAATGGCAGAGTCAGGTTCCCCAGAGTCCCCTGCCCCCCTCCCCCGAGATGGTTCCCTTATCTGTCTGTTCATTATTTCCACTCGTTGTCTGCTCTGCTCGCTGTGTCTACTTGTTGTGTATGCTCATCTTCTTTTTTAGGAGGCATCGGGAACCAAACTTGGGACCTCCTGTAGGAGGCAGGTGGCCAACCTCTCAAGCCACATCCACTCCTTGCTCTTTGTGTCTGCTCATTGTGTCAGCCCATTGTGCCAGCTTGTGGCAGCTCGTCGTGTCTGCTTGTCTTCTTTAGGAAGCACCAGGAACTGAACCTGCGACCTCCCATGTGGGAGGCAGGCACCAACTGCTTGAGCCATATCCACTCCCCCCAGAGTCAGATTTTGAATCCAGGATGAGACTATTTCAATGCTATGCTAAGTACCTGATTCATACCATTCTACTTCCCTCTTGGGCCTGGCAGGAAGAATGGGTCAGACTTAGAGATAGTGTATATACATTTTCTAACAAGTGCCCTGCATGTAGTATAGGCTCAATGTCTGTTAGTTTCTCACATCCTCTCTTCTGATTATTTTTGAAGGCATATGAAGTAATGAAGCAGACGCCATGAAATGTGGCCTTACACAAAAGAGTATGGTATAATCATAATAGCAAGTGTTTATGTATTTGCCAGACACTGTTCTGTTACTCATGTGTCTTAATTAATTTGATCCTTTCAAAAACCCCATATGAAAAAAGTCCTACTATTGTCATCTCTGTTTAACAGACTTGCCCAAGTTAATACATGTACAATTAGTAAGAGACAAAACTGGGACTTGAACTCGAGTAGTAAGCCTGGGTTCTGCTTCTAGGCTCTAAGCTCTTAACCACTATACTATTCTGCCTGCTAAGGTGTTAGTCTGTGGTTGTCTAGTAGTCATGTCCGCTGTGAATGACACTGATATGAATTGTGGTTCCATCTTAGATCATGTTGGTATGACTCCACAATCTAAGATCTTTCCACCTCCTATTACAATGACTTAATCAGAGATATTAGGCTAAAAGCCAGATGGCAGAGATGTCTTCAGCTCCCAGAAGAGGTGGGCTAAAGCCGAGGGGATTCACCTAGGGCCCCATTGCCTCAGGCTGCTCTTGAGCCAGACACAGTCATTCAAATCTCCACGGGAAAGGAAAATTGACCTTGCCGTTTGTTGAAATGCAGAAGGTACTGATAACCATGGACAGAACAAAAACCCTGCCCTATGAGAGCCTCAAACCAATTATACAGTGTTAGAGACATGAGGGTTCTCTTACAAGCAGAAAATAGGCAAAAATCCTTTTTTTTGTACAGAATTCAAAGGAATGTAAGAGCCAAAGTTTCTTCAAATGATGGTATGTTTTGTTGTTTACTTTAAATCTTTCCTAGAACAAGAGAGAACTATGTCCTAGAAGAACTGTCCCAAAGAGCTCATGAGCAGGAATGATGGTTTGTACCACTACTTTCTGGAAAGCAAATGGGATTTTGATGTGAACCCAGGAAGGGGTCAGACCACACTGACATATATTTTCTGGTTTCTAAACTTACCTCCATTGCCATTATGGATTGCATTACACAACCCTCTGACCCAAGGACCGGACACCCTACAGTTTTTTATCAGCTCATGGCATGGTTTCTGCATAGTACATCTCAACTGAGCACTGACGGGCTAGAGGGCAGCCAGACCTCAGGCTCTGGGCGCTGGCCTCCAGGCCCTGAGTGCCATTCTGAAACAGAACGATGATATCACCGTGGGCCAATCAAATCGCCTATAGCGGTTCAATTCTGCAGGCATCAGGACGGTCATTCCTGGATGATTTGGGACTGGTGACCCCAACAATATGTTGTTAATTAACTGCAAAAACAGTCCTTTACCATGTTTCTTTAGTTTAGGTTTATTTTTTGCTGCTTTGCCAATTCAGAGGGAAGTTGAGGAAGGGGGATTAGATTTCCTTTTCTTCCCCCTTGTTTAGCAGAACATAAGCTATGAAGTAAGTTTACCAGTAACTGGTGCCCACCATCTACTCAGTCGTTTAATCCAAAAATTTAACCAGGAGCCATTCTCGAGTCTTCTCTTTCAGTCACAGCTAATATCCTATCCATCATTAAGTTTTGTCCTCTCTACCTGCAAAACATTTCCTGAATTTGACCATTCTCATCCTTTCCACTGCTAAACCCTGCATCCAAGACATGACCATGCCTTGCCTAGACCAATGTGACAGCCCCCTAACTGGTTTCTTGTTCTCCTTCTTGCCTCTCTGTATTCTACCCAGCAGCCAGAGTGGGTCTTTCTAAAAAAGCAATCATACTACATCTCTTTCTTGATTAAAGCTCTCCAGTGCTCTTACTTTGCAATCAGATTAAAATCCAGAATCCTTACCATGTCCTGCAAAACCCCGCAGAGTGTCTGCGCCCTGCTTCTCTCTACGACCTTCTCTCTCTCCTCTCACCGTCTCCTCTGCAATGTTCCAAGCACAGTGGCCTTGTTCTTGTTCTTGTTTCAGAGCTCGTACTTCATCACATTGCCTTTTTTCCTGCCTCAACGAACTTGGACACACGTGTGGAGATGGAGCCTCTTTTAGCCTTGGTCCCTGAGTAATGACAATGATGAGAAGTCTCTAGCAAACCTACACTGGGCATGTACCAGGGGTGCAATGGTTCTAGCTATGTATACTTGTAGGGGGTTGAGAAAATAGTCACTCAGATCATTAGGGCTTAATACTTTCTTGGGACCCTGGTTGGAGAAGGCGGATGGTCATACCTATGTGAGGGTTTGCACCCCATCTTTGATAGGAGGGACTGGTTATTAATATTACAAGTCCCATGACCATGATTTGAGGTTACCTTTATCTAAAGGTCCTAAGGTTATCTGGAGTAAACTATACATAGTTTTTTGTTCCACTTTCATCCACCTTCTCATGCGCTACCTATCGCTATCATCTATCAATCTTACTTTCTAACTTTTACACAGAGCCAGCCATTCCTCTCTGTTTCTGCT
>PVKH010031769.1:0-12273 GCA_004027955.1 Chaetophractus vellerosus
GAGGTCTTTGAAGATATCCAGGTCCTATACCAGGGCAGATAATCTCAGAGTTTGGTGCCTTACTAGTGGGCCCTAACTTGGAATTCTCGCTCCAGAGAATGATAGAAATTGACCAAAATCTGTCTGCATTGCACATGATCCAAATGTCTCTTCTATTCAAAGCTATATTTGATGCCAGAGTTTTAGGTGTACTTCCATAAAACCTGTTTTTATTGTTACCTACCCAAATATTCTAAATATTGATAGTGCCTTAGCAAAGTTTCAAATAACATTTTGAGCCACCCTTACTTTATTCACCATACACAATTTGGATAATTTGAGGCCTATATTTTAATAAATGTCCATAGCCAGCTAAAAAAAAATTCAGTATTGAAGGAAAGCTCAGCAGTTGAAAATGAGCACCAAAAGTTTTAATAGAACTTCTAGGATATCTATGGACTTCTGATTTGTATATTTGAATGTAAATGGAAAACACTTTCCTTACATTCTGGGAAAACCTTAATTTCCAAGAGTGTAACACTTCTTATTCTTAATGAAGTTCTAACAAGACATCAGTATGAGAGACAATGTGGCTCCTAATTTGGCTTCTCATAAGAATTACTTGAGGCTTCTTTTTAAAAATTAGATTACAGGGCTCCTCTTGATTCAGGGGTGGAGTGGGCCTGGAAATCTGAATTCTTTATAAACTCTAGAGTAATTATCATTGAGTGAAAAGTACTGTTTTTTTTTTTTCAAGACCTGACAAGTCCTGTTTTCCATTGCTTTCCCACAGCTTACCCAGGCCTCTACTGTTTTGCCCATTTCCATTGTTTTACTCCTCATCTCACTTCCTCCAACACACACAAATACACTTTTCCCCCTATGTCATTTGTGTGACTCTCTGAAGCATCAATGTATACTCTAGACATGTGAATGGACTCTGAATTTAACAATGATCTTCATATTCCACTGTAAAACAGAATTCCTTTTATTTCAACACCTATGGATTGATTAATACTGAAATATCTCCTGTACTTTTTGTTGATCATTTGATATTGTTCTGGATTTGGATACTTAGTCATTTTTGTCATTAAAGAAATATTGCTTTGGTTAAAGAAAAAAAGGCTGTGAAGTGAGAAGGCTCTGATGATTCAGAGCTATTGGGATCAAAGAAAAGGAAAAGTGAAGCCAGAGAGTGGGCAGCTTTGTAGGAATTTCACTTTACCCTTTTAAAAATAATTTTTAAGCCAAGGATTTATGTTCAATCTATATTACTACCTCAAATCTGAGGTCTTCTTTTTATCACTAAATGTCCAGTATACTGTGTATTGAATGAACTCGAATGAGAAAACAACTGATCACAAATCAGTCTTTAATATCATATCTCAATTTTTGATTTACAACTTTAAGAATTATGCCCTTAATAAATTATTCATCCAATACCAGTCCAGTAATATTTTACCTGCTCAAATGAAACACCTGAAGTATAAGGATTATGTAGATTGGCCATAGTAAAGAAATGGCCTATGTGTGAAGAAACAGCAGCATAAGCAGCTGTGCCTTCAGAAAAAGTCAGAGCAGGTCAAGTGTAGCTTAAGATAAGGCTGTGTGTTGGAATGAAATAATGGAAGTAGAAGTCAAAAATAAATAAATAAAACTTAACCTGTAACTCAGGCTTTAGCACAATTGGGCTGTGAGACCTGACAAGTCGATTCACTCCCCTAAGGGTTATTCATTAATTCTACATTTTTCTTTTTTGAGCAGCTACTGTTTTGCAAACACTGGAGCATGAAGCATTGATAGACATAGTCCTTGTCCTAAGTCAGCTTGTATTTAATGGACTAAAATCAGCAAGAAATCTTTGTGAGCAAGCAACAGAAATAACTTGAACTATCTCCAACCTCAAAAAGGACTTAATTAGAAGGATCAGGCTTTACTTACAGACTTGAAGGGGAAGCTGGAAAACTAAGTCTCAGAAAGACCAGAGTCCAGTGAACTCCGGAAAACCAGGTGGCAGGAACTAGTAGAAAATGAACTGTGTGCAATAGGGGGAAACCTGGTAAAGGATAATCAAGTTGTTATCACTGACAGAAGAGATAGTGGATGCTGGACAAGCAAAAGAAAATGTTAAAAAAAAAATACTTTTTATTCCTTGGGTGATTTCTAAGGCATTTTCGAGTTCTAAAAGTTCTAGAATTTGACATAAGATCATGATTTGACATTTCTTATTTTTTAGGTGTACTTGCTTTTCTTTAAGATACAACCCTGCCATGTGTGAACAGAATCTCATTAATGAAAGAAAAAGGCTTTCATCTGAAAATAGAATGAACAAAATTTTAGCAAAAACATCTTTATTTCTCAAAAGAAAGGTCTGTGATTGTATTTAAACTAGTTTTATAAATAAGTATTCTATAATCCATAACACACTTTAGGGAAAGAGCAAGGTTCATTTCCATAGCTCATTTAAAAATAACCTTCTTGAGTTGACATGGCACTAGTGATTTATTTTCATAGATTTATATGCTCTCAGAAATTGCATGTTTAACATAGGCTAGCTGAGAGATGCTTAATTACTGACTTTGGTCATTGCAGCAATTACATTAGTACTCTGGAAAAAAATGACAGTGCAATCAAAACTAACATGTAAAGCTTTATTAAAACTATCTTTGGTGATAATCTCTTTTAGAAAGCATTGTTTTTAATTAAACCTTGGGCTTGAAAGAAGGGTCAATGAAAAGAAAAACTTTTAAAAATCATATCCCAGCTACTCTGCCACATCTTTACAAAATTCAATTATTTCATTCCAGTGCAGCATAAGAAACATTTGGCAATTGATTAAAACACGTCTTAAAGCAAATTATAGCACTGTCAGAAAACAAGAAATCAGAATGTCAAAACACAAGGACATTTTTATGTAAAATGTCTTGCAAGTGTCTTTGACAGACAATTTCTGTCTGCTTGTTATATTAGTTTCATTAATTTGGTCCATATCAAATAAAAGAAAAAAAGTACTTCCTTACTTTTGCAATTTGAAATAAAACTCCTCAAATGAATAATATTCCCAAAGATAATCAAAGTAGCCATGCGGGGAAATTTTATGCTTTAATTTTATCCAAGCATATTCAGCAATGTAAAAATCCCTGTACAGGTTTATAGCTGTAGAGATCCCCAAATAGCTACATTTTTTTCCCCCAGTAAAACCACATCTATAAAATTTCAGCTACAACTAATATGTAAATGCCATTAGACATAGATTATACTTATTGCATGCTGGGCAGAGGCAAACATGAGAATATATAATCTGCAATATATTCTATATACATTTAAAACTATGAACTTATGAGCTACACAGATGTCAACAATATGTCCTAAAATATATTGTAATTTTGTCTTCAATTTAAATGTTATTTATACTTTGTTGATAGAAGATTATGGATTTTCCTTCCTTTATAAATAAGAGAGAAACTCAACAATAAACATTATAGAAATGTGACCTTCTAGGTTACCAGTGGAATAAGATTGTCCCCAAGATATCTGGCTTCTTATTAATACAGTTCCTGTCTGTATTAGTCTGGTAAAGGGGTGCTGATGCAAAGTACCAGAAATCTGTTGGCTTTTATAAAGGGTATTTATTTGGTATAAAAGCCTACAGTTACAGGGTCCTAAAAAACCCAACTCAAGGTTATTTTCTTACCAAAATCAGTTGCCACATGTTAAAGCAAGATGGACACTGATCTTTGCCTGGCCTCTCTCTCTTAGTATAGTGTTTGTGTCTTTCCGGGCTTTCTATATCAGCTACAAACTATCAGGCGAATGACTCATCTCTCCCTGGGTCCCCAGGATCAGACATTGCAGAGCTCTCTTCTCGCCTGTCTTCTTCAGTGAGTGTCCATTTATATCAGCCCACCAAGGGGTCAGGGACACAACCTTGCTGACATGGTCTAATCAAAGCCCTAATCTTAACAGGTAATTTAATCAGAGACATCTCACTGAATCTAATACAATCAAAAGGTATCAAACCTAGAGGAATAGATTTGTTTACTACAAATCTTTCTCTTTTTGGGATTCATAAATAAATTCTCAAAATGCCCCACTGTCCTATGTCAAAATCCAACCACTGTAGTCTTCTCCCCAACCTGGTAAGTTAGTGAACTGACTCAGTGATCTACACATACTTAATTGCTTGTTTCAGGGAAGCAAAGCTTTGAATATAGTAGTTACTCAACATTTTTTTTTTTAAGTGAACTGAAATTAGGAGGTGTGAGATCAATCAGTTAATAAGAGTTTATTGAGGGGCCGGCTGTAGCTCAATTGGTAGGGCTCCAGTTTACCACATGGGAGGCCCAGGGTTCGGTTCCTGGGGCCTCCTCGAGCAGGCAGACGGCCTTGAGAAGGCAAGCCGCTGCGGGCAGGGCAAGCCGCCACGAGCAGGCAGGCCGCCGTGCCGTGAGCTGACTTGGCGGGTCACCACAGTGGGGGGAGACAAGCAGACACAGAAGAACACAAAAATGAACACAGAAAGAACAAGCAGAAGGGGGGGATGTATAATGAATAAAAAAAGAAATCTTAAAAAAAATTTTTAAAAAAAGAGTTTATTGAGCCTCCTTGAGTTTCACGGCAAAGAAACAGATACCCTTTGTTCACAAATTTCATGGGATTGGGTTTGACAGAAATAAATCATTTGAAGCATGAAGTTTTCTAATTATGTCTGCTATATTACAGACTTATTTTATTTTAAACAGTGAAATACCTCCTGAAACTGGTTTGAGAAATAGGTGATTGATGATAGATACGGGGCGGGGGAGGGGGGAGAAAGATTATGAGGTAATTTGGGGTCAGGAAATGCAAAGTTTTAAAAGCGTTTTGGACTTGATTCTAGATCTCAAGTGATAAAATCTGGGATTGATCTCTCTCTCTGTCTTTTTCACACACACACACACACACACACACATACACACGAGCATGCACGCGCATGGATTTCTGCCTTCTTTGGTGTTGACTACATTCTCCATTAGTTCACTCTGTGCAGCTGTCCCCAAAGCTCTAGGACGGCACACTTACAGTTTAGCATGTAACACTAGTGGAAGAGAGAGCATTTCTGTCTGAATAGTTACAACAAGGCCTCCAAATTGAGATTCTTTTAACTCAGCTGTTCTCCAAAACTGTGACCAGAGAAGAACAGGGCAGGCTGTCATCATGAGTCTATCTCTGGTTCTAGGGGTGTAAGTCAGTCCCTCCTGAACCACAGAGAATAAGAAGAGAGAGATGCTTCACCACCGGAACCATCAGTGCGCTGATTCCATGCAAAGGGTGAAAACCTGTTAATAAGCAAAGGTCCATAGCAGGCATGAAACCAAGTAGTGAATAATCTAAGGAAAGATTATACAGTGTAATAATACACCTGGCTTATGGTCTTCTTTACTATCTCTCAACTTCAACATTCATGTCTCCGAATTTCTTTAATATACACAACTCCAGTGACCTCCATTAATTATAATTCTCCTCTCAGACAACAGGGCACTCGGGGCTTATGGCCTAGGTTAGGGTGCTCAAGAGAGTACGGGATAGAACTAGCTTGCTGCAGAAGGTTTGGAGCAAAGAGAAGCTAGACAGACTTATTCTATACCCACGTTGTCACCTCTCTGCCAGATAACTCTATCTGCATGTGACCCAGCATGGAGAATTCAATTATTCTAAAACTTAACTCATCCACTGTCTCCCAGACCAAAGTGACTCTCTTTCACCCTTACCAGTTAGCTTCTAACTTTATATCAACTGTTTATACTTCCTCCTTGGAAGTCTCTACCTAATGTCTTCTATTAAAAAATCATTTTTTAAATTTAATTTAATTTTTGGCTATATAATGAATTCATTAAGACAGTGGAAAGTCCCCCTCCCATCTCTAACTCCTAGCTCCCTAGATCTTCTCCTGTTAGGCAAACACTATGACTTTATATATACTCATAGAAATAGACAAACACATACACATATACATAGACACACACACACATGCATACACATATGCATATTTATGTTAACCTACAGTAAGCTCTGTACCAGGCTCTATCTTTCATCCTTTGCAACCGTATGTCTTCTAGAATGTTTCCATATCAGTTTAAAAGAAACATTTTTAAATGGATGCATATGTTATAGTATGAATATAACACAATATATACAACCAGTCCTTTTTTCATGAACATATATTCTCAACTTTTTTGCTATTGTAAGAAATGCTACAATGAATAACATTGTATGTCATTTTTTTTTCTTTGTAGATAAATGCAATTAAACATTAAACATTTGTTTATAAATTCTAAATATTTTTATCTGAATATGTAATTTGCCCTTGACTTTTTTTTGGGGGGGGGTCAGACACAATTTATTTGTATGTATCTGAATGTGGCAGTTTTACTTTTATGGCTTCAGATTTGATATCATAATTAGAAAGGTCTTCCCCACTCTGAAATCATTAAGAAACAAAATAAAACTGAAGTCTTCCTGTGTTGTCTTCTAATACTTTTTTGAAATCCCTTTAGTAGTACTTTGAATAATCTATTAGAATTATTTCATTCTCTTTTGTCTCTGCTTCTCTGATAAATTATAAGCATCTGATGTTTTTAACCTTATGATGCTTGCTGCCTTGTCCCTTATTGTCACTCAATAAATATTGGTTCAATGGAAATAACTTGCAAACGTTGTTCTTGTCAAATCCCTACAGGAATGTGTATAATACAAATGGGAGACTCTCATGTGCATATTTAATTAATTGGCTTTCTTTATAGAATTATTTTTAAGTAAAAGTTGATATTTAAGTATCAATTTCTGTTCTTTTAGTATCATGAAGGATATTTTAAAGTTATCAGATAAGCACACTTACCAAATTTCAAATGGAAGAAAAGGGTGGACTTTTTGAAGAGAGAAAAAGGGATTTTCGCTAAGAGTATGGGTTTTGGATTCAGACAGATATGGCTCTAAGTCCTGGCCCTACCTGTGGGAGCTGCATGAACCTGAGTCAGTTTCTATGTAATGTACAGATCATGAAAATGTCCCTGACTTAATTTTAACATCCATTTAGGGGGTTTGGTAGGACTTACCTCATTTAGTTTGAGGAATAAATGAGATGATTTTAAAATTATAATAACATTCCAACGTGTATCATCAGAAAGACTGAAACTCTGTTGTAACACTTAATACACACTCTGCTTTACAAGAGATAATTGCTGTGCCTTACGTGTATGGGATTGATATAACCCATAAATTGAAGATGAAACTATGCAATAAAGAGCCTTTTCAGTTTCAACTGATTTGAGAAACAGCAACTACCAGAAAACAGAAGCATCAGAAAAATCCAAATTAAATATTAAGAGTTTTTGTCAGTCCTCAAGAAAAGAAGTTAATACTATACACCTTCCATAGGTGAAGTATCAGAATTTCAGGAAATGACTAGGATAGTGCCCATTCTTTTGTTTGAATTTGGCTAACTCTGAGTTTTTTGGCAATATTTTTGCCTCATTCCTGCTTTACCCAAAGAAATGCACCTACCATGCCACTATAAAGAAGCTATAGAAATATTTTGAATTGTATAATTAAAAGAACAAGATAAACTTAGAGAATCAGAATGGAAACCCAGAATCTAGTGTGGCTATCTCTTTCTTTTATGAAATTAATTTAAAAATGCAAGCTTTCTGGTAACTTCTGGTAATGTTTTATACACACACTCACTGCCTTACCTTGAGGTAACAAGATCCAGGGAATAATATTTCCTGAGATCCTACCTCAAATTACTTAGGTAAATATTGCCTCCCAGCTCCCAGCTCCCTGATAATTTATAAACAAATAAGCCCAATCTAGAAGCTATGGAGTGTTGGTGCCTTCGGAACACTCCCTTTTGGTAGAAATAATTAGATAATCTCTGAGGAATAAGCAGCTCCTCACCTGGGAGGCAGATGAATTTGAAAAGGCCAACTTGTTTGTCAGTTATTTCAGGAACGGTAGAATAGAAGAACTGGAGCCAGCAAAGAGAAAGCCATTTTTTTTCAATTTTGAGAAAACACTAGGCCAATACACAAACAACTCGGTTTAATAAAATCAAAGGGAGAAAGAAAATTAAAACCAGTTTTTATGTGCAGGCATGTAATATGCCAATTGGGAGTGTGTATGGGAGGTGTATATTATATACTTTTTATTCAAAACTGAAATATGAGTGTGTATATTTTGTTATTCCTTCACTATATGTGTTTCTGAATAATATTTTCAGTGGTTTCAGTTCAGTAACCTTTGGAATTTGTTTAGAAAAGCTAAGAACTGTGTTGTAAGATCAGAATGGCTGAATTCACTCCATGCTTTCACTTCAGCAACTAGGTTAGCTGTCATAACTAAGGGTTCAGGATATGAGGGTGAGGTTTTGAATCTGGAGTCACAAATCTTAAGAGTAGATGTAATCAAATGGGTTTGTTGTGTTTCCAGGGCATATCTGGACATGCCCTCTGCTGAGTTTCCAAAGCATAATGTATTTCTTGGGTTTTCAAAGTCAGGCACAAAATCCTCAGTTTAAAGAGCAAGCAGTGACCCTGAACATTACTGAATGAAGGATTTCATTCTTTACTGTCCAGAAATATCAGAGTATATCTTTATGTTTAATAGACACAGTACTGATTCTTTTTGCCTCTCCCATTTGGTAGACCAATGGTTCTCAATTGGTGGCAAATTTGCCTACAACCTGGGACATCTGGCAAAGTGGTTGTCACAACTGGTTGGGGTGTGTGCCATTGGCATCTAGCAGGTAGAGGCCGGGGCCTCCCCCACCAACAAATAGTTATTTGGCCCAAAATGTTGACAGTGCTAAGACTGAGAAACCCTGGGCTATAGGTGTTGGTTTAATCACACATTCAGATACAAATGTAATCAAGCTGTTCAAATGATAACTTGATAAAGGAAAAGTAATGATGATTATACTGAAATTTCATTTTGAGGAGACTAACAAAATCTATGGTTTTCCAAACCCTGAGAAATGCCTTTTAGCTATTTTTAACTCCTTTCTAAGAAAATGTAAAACTAATACGGTTGCTGTCTATGCACATGGACTTTGCCTTAAGGAAGTTCTGTATATGAAAATATGTATTTATAAAAAAAGATTAATCTGGTCCAAATGTTTGCTTTTTAACAATTTGTAAATATCCAAATTGTGGTAACTTTATAGGATGTATCAGTTTCCACTTTGGGAGACTTAAAGATTAATTTGAAAATTTTTAAAAATTATAACCAGTTTATCAGTTGATATTTTTAATGCAAATAAGCTGCTCATTTTTAACAGAAATGGCTACTTATCTTTGTATGAGTAAGCGCAATCATTAAAGTACAGCTTTTCAATAAGCAATATGTCAAGTAAATAGGTCCAGATTATGTGCTTTGTTTTCTCTATACTGCTATCATTCTTATATGAAATATTGTTATAATTAAGACTTTTTTGCTTTCCTTGTTAGTCTACTTTTTTTAGTGAAATTAACCTAACTGAACAAGTTTGCTTATGCAGCGTTGTGTCAGCGGCAAACCAAATATATATTGAAAATAAAAAGAAAAGTTGGAAAGATGCCATTGAATATAATCCATCCCAAAGCCTTACCAATTATTTTCAAAATGTGTGCAAAGCTCACATTTCATTAATTTGTTTTTTCATCCATTCTTTCCACAATTATGCATCTCTTACGTATAAGAATTTAGTACTTGTGAGATGCATTTAGCAGCTATCAGTTTTTCAATCAGACACAAGTTCCACCCTGACTTGAGCATATAGCTTAGGGGTTAAGACAAAGATTTGCACTTATACTGCTCAGGGGGGAGCTGATGAAGGACAGGTCTATAAAAGTGCACCATAGCAATAACACCTACCTTTGTGGAAGTGAGGGTCAAGGTTAGCTTCCTAGATAAAATGATATGTGACAATATCCTGTCAAGATATCCAAGAGAAAGAAAATGACAAACAGGCAGATAATCTGCCTCAAATGTTCATGAAAACTTGAAGCCCACTTCAGCTTTATGATGTTTTCTACTTACACCCTTATTCTAACAATCTTATTTGGAGACTTGTAGGGAAGCATTTATTTGTAATAGAACCCTAATGGCAGGCCATTTTGGAATATATATAACAATAATTTGTTAAATAAACATTACTGAAACTATATCAATTGTATGATCTGAAGAATGGGTTTAGCTATATTCTACTGACATAGTCTATCTTTTGACTAGATTTGGTCTAGAGTTAAACAGTAAGTCCATGATCTATCAGATGCCTAGCCTTGGAGAACACACCACTCCACTCTGAGTCTTAGTTTTGCCATTTGTGAAATGGGTATAATGATATGTAACAGTTTTATTTGTTATTTTTGTGGATTGCAGAAAAGATCATGTTCTTAAGGCTAATCCATTCCTGTGGGTTTGGGGCCCTTTGATTTGATTAATTCAGTAAGATATGTCCCGGGGTGGGTCTTGATCCCCTTGCTGGAGTCCTTTATAAAAGGGAGAGAGAAAAACCTGCAGACACACAGGAAAAAAGCTGAAGAGACAGAGAGAAACCCTGAGAGGCTGAGAGAGAAGTCCTGGAGGCAGAAGGCTGGAATCAGTGGAGCACAGAGGCACAAAAAGAGGCCCCAGAAAAGCTGAGAGAAAAGGTCCACAGAGAGCAAGAAGCTGAAGCAATGAGTCTGGAGGAGAGGAGAGAGAGTGAACTCTGCCATGTGCCTGATCACCTACAGCTGAGCTTAGAGAGAATGTGAGCCTAGAGGAGAAGGCAGAGACCTTGGCAGAGCCAACATTGTGACTTGCCACATGGCATGAGTCCAGGATCACCAGTAGGCGACCTTCAGTGAGACAGTATCTCTGATGATGCCTTAATTTGGACATTTTCACAGCCTAAGAACTGTAAGATTTTAACCTAATAAATTCCCATTATAAAAGTCAACACATTTCTGTAGTATTGCTCCCAGGAGCCCTTAGCAAATTAAAACAATGTTCTGAGAATTCAAGATTATTTTTCTATAATTTCTAGCACATAATAGGTATACTCAAAGTGGAAGTTTAATATTTCTCTTAGCTACAAGAGATTGGCTATGGCACTCAAAAAAATTTCCCAGACAAAATTTACATTTTAAGTTAAATGATAAATAATCATCTATGTAGCATAGATTATCTGTGAAAAGTATTTGTGACAGTTTGAATAAAGCAAATCCCCAAAAAAGATTTTGTTTTTAAACTAATCCATTCCTGTGGGTGTGAGACCCTTTGATTGCATTAGATTTGGTTAAGTGATCTTGATTATATCACTTTGACTGGATTACATCTGTGAGGTCCACAGGTTGGATCTCTGCCCTCTTACTGGAGCTTTATATAAATGGAGACACAGAGAGAAAGAAGACACACACAGAAAGGGGAGCTTTGCCATTTTTGCCCAGCCATAAGAGAGAGAGTACTCAAGGATAGCTAGCAACCTAAGCTGAGGCACAAGCCCCCATTTTGCTTTACCACATGGCAGGATGCCAGAATCACTAGCAGCTGACTTGGTAAGAAGCATCTATGATGGTGCCTTGTTTTGGACAGTTTTGAAGCTTCAGAACTGTAAGCTTTTTAAAATTTTATATATATATATATTTTTTTTTAGAGAAGATGCGAATTTACAAAACAATCAGGCACATGAATTTCCAAATAACACTCCTCCACTAACACACTACATTGTTGTGGAACATTTGTTACAAATTTAAGATAATATCATCAGACTATGGTCTATAGTGGACATTTGGTACATTTTTTCCATACCCCTCCTATTATTAACACAGGACATCTTTGGCATTGTTGCAAGAATATTACAGTATCACTATTAACTATAGTCCATAGGTTACATTAATTGTATTTTCCCCATGTTTCTCCACATTCTTACAAACTTGCCATAGTGAGGTACATTTGTTCTAGTTTATAGAAGGACATTCTTGTATTTGTTCTATTAACCACAATTCTCATCCACCTCTGGGTTCTCTATGTTATTCAGTCCCTAGATTATTCTTTAGTTGTTTTTTTTTTTCATTTGATATTTACATCCCTAGACTACCTTTTCAGCCACAATCCTATTTATAAACTAGTTGTGGTAGTTCTACTCACTATCATATGTTAACATCAATTCTATCCATTTCCACACTTTTCGGGAACTCTAACATTTTACCCTAATAAATCTCCCATTATAAAAGCCAACCCATTTCGTATACTTTGGGTTGGCAGCCCTTTGGCAAACAAAGACAGTATTATACA
>PVKH010031770.1:0-12274 GCA_004027955.1 Chaetophractus vellerosus
CCTGAACCCGGGGCCTCCCATGTGGTAAACCAGAGCCCTACCAATTGAGCCACAGCTGGTTCCCCAGTGTGACAGGCTTTTTATTGAACTCTTTGAAAAAGCCAAGCATCAGCACTCACTGTGCTTTATCCCTGAGATTTTCTTCTTGAATCGTTTGTCCCTCTTTCTTCTGAAACCTTGAAAATGGTAGTTCTCTCTATTCAAATTTAATTTAGAAGGTAATAATCTTGTTTTCGGAGAATAGTATGATTCCTGGAAAGGTGGCAAATTAACATCAGACTTTTTCCTCGAAGCCAGCCCAGAAAGGCTATGGAAGGACAAAGAAAGTTGTTGGCTCTTAGTACTTAATGTAAAGGTACCTAGAAACTTTAAGAAGGAAAAAGGGGGTTAGGATTTCATATAGGGGGAAAATAGCCAGGAGAGGAAGAGGGCAGGCCCCTATGCATGGACAATATTCTGGGGAAAGCTTTCCAGTTCTAACCTTTTTCCTTCTGCACACTGTTCTGTGGTGCAGAGAAAGAGCAGCCTCCTGCCAAGCCTGGAGCTGGGCCGGGCTGGCGATTGGGCAGCCACGTGTAGCGGTACCTTGGTGCTCTACCACATTGCCCCTCTGGGGCTGAAGCACTTGTCCCCCCGTTGTTGGGAAAGCTGGGGACTGACGGCTGAGTTCCTCTCTTGGACTTCTATGGGCCGAATGCTAATCTCCGTAGCAGAATCTGTTTTCTGAGGAACCCAAACTGGTTGCAATTTGATCTGCTAGCCCTTGAACAAACCCCTTCACCACCCCATTCTCTGGGACCTGGTGACTATGAAGCAGAGAGGAAGCTATTGGAGAAAGAAAGCCAATGGTATATGGAGGTCCTCTGAGGGGCTGGGAAAGGTTTGCCTGGTGATTTAGGCACAAACAAGAAGTCGTTGAGCTCAGACTTCCACCAGAGACCCTGTGAGTTGGGGCTCACCTTCTACATTCATTCACTTCTCCTATTTCCAAGGAGAGACACAAGTCACGAGAGGGGCCTGTGATAGACCAGTGATGATAAATTGGCCCATTGTAGCTATAATGGAAACTTAGGTTAAATAAAAAGAAGAATAAAGAAATCCATGTCTAACTCTGATTAGTCAAATCAGTCTGTGTTTTTACCTCGAACTCAATTGTTTGTTTGCTCTGAACTGTGGCTTTGAAAATAGCTCCATAAAACTATATTGTTCTGTAAATCTCAAATTCACAATTAGCCATTTTGTTAAGAAAACTAGTCTTTTTTCAACTCTTTGCAACTCTGAATAATATCTATTCTTTGCAGAGGGAAAATATATTTCAACTGTCTGAGTACAGTTTACTGAAGATTATGGTTTTCATAGACAAGATTGTAGATAACAAATAATCCTATGGGTTCATAAATCCCAACACTGTTTGGAACGAGGGACGCTGTCGCCCTCAGGCGTTCATACAAATGATGGAATATTAGGTCAGATTACCCCTCGCCTGTATTTTTTGCTGGTGTTTTTGTCAGACAGAAATAGGACTGAGGAGTACATACCAAAGTGGACAGAACAGCCCTTTCCTTGCGAGACTGTTGGAGCAGGCTGATTAAACCAAATGTGATATGATTGCCAAACTGAAACCAGCTCTGCTCAGGCCCCTTGGAAGGGAGGTTTGTATGATCTGTTTGTATGATCTGTAAGTGGGTGGCTGCAATGCCTCTTCTGAACAGTACCTGAAAAGCTGCTTATCACAAGACTCTATGTGACTATTCAGAACACTGAGAAAGACTGTGAGGATGACTTAGCTGATACCGTTCAACTGGCTGTTCACTTTACTAATTAGTAGATTTTTAAAAAATGTATAAATAATATATAGATAAAACTATATTATACATTTGGAATTATCTGCTAAAGTTTTCTCACTTGGTTTAATTAAACACTGAGTTGGGAAAAGCTAAAGGACTTTTTTAATATTTTATTTTTTCTTTTAAAATCAGCTTTGAGGTATAATTTATAGACAAAAATGCACCCATTTTAAGAGCACAGTTTAATGGGTTTTGAAAAATGTGTGCATTGCATAACCGTCACCCCAGAAAGTTCCAACTTGACTTTTTACAATCGATCCTCTCCCACTCCCAGGTCCAGACAACTGCTCTTTCTATTACCACAAATTTGTTCAGCCTGTTCTACAATTTCATGCAATAGAGTCATAAAGTACATACTCATCTGTGCCTGGATTCTTTTGCTCAGCACAATGTTTTTGAGATCCATCCATGTAGTTGTATATATCCATAGTTTGTTCATTTTAACTGCTGAGTAGTGGTCAATTGTATGAATATACCACATTTTGTTTGTCCAGTCGTCTGTTGATGGACATTTGGGTTGTTGCCAGGTTTGGACTAATGAATAAATCTGCTTTGAACATTCATGTTCATGTCCTTAGACATATTTTAAAATGATTTTTGAACAGTTATTTTGGAATAATTTTAAATTTACAGAAAAGTTGCATTGATAGTACAGATTGTTCCCGTATATTCTTCACTCACCTTTCCCAAACGTTAGCCTCCTACATAATTAAGAAACCAACATTGGTACAATACTATTAACCAGACTATAGCCTTTCTAGATGGTTCGGTTTTTCTACTGATGCCTCTTTTTTTTCTCTTCCAGGATCCAATCCAGATTGCCACATTACGCTTGGCTGTCATGTCTCTTTAGTTCCTCTGGTCTGTGACTGTTTCTCAGTCTTCCTTCTCCCCCATTCACTTATTTATTTCAATCATTTATATAGATCATATGAACTCATAGATATTTCTTTTATTCTTTTGGGTTTATATTAGTTTTCTAATGCTGTGATATTACTATAAGCTTAGTGGTTTAAAACAACACACTTTATTATCTCACAGTTCTGGAGGTCAGAAGTCTGAAATGGGTCTTAATGGGCTAAAATTGGGCTATAGGAATGTAGGACTGCATTCCTTTCTGGAAACTTGGTGATTGAATCATGCCCCACCCCCCTCAAAAGACATATTTAAGTCCTAGTCCCTGGTCCTCTGGGTGTGAACCCATTTGTAAATAGGACATTTGAAGATGTTATTATAAGTTAAAGTATGGCCAGACTGAATGAGGGTGAGCCTTAATCCAATATAGCTGAAGTCCTATAGGCAAAGGAAATTAGATGCAGAAGTCAGAAGAGGCCAGAAGTCACCAGAAACCAGAGAAGCACACACAAGGAGAGAGAAATTGCCATGTGATGGAGGCAGAGATCCAAATCAAGTAACCCCAAGCATTGTGGCAAGCCAGCACCGGGAACTATTGTCAAAAACTTGATTTTAGACTTCTAGACTCCAAACCCATGAGACAATGAATTCCTATTGTTTAAGCCAACCCATTGTGTGGTGTTTATTACAGCAGCCCTGGAAAATTGAGACAAGGCACAAGCAGATCTTGTTTCCTTGTCTTTTCTAGTGTGTATAAGTTGCTTAAGTTTTTTGGCTTGTGCCCCTCTTCCATCTTCAAAACCAGCAATGGCTGGTTGAGTCTCATACTGCATCACTCTGCCATAGATTCTCCTTCCTTCCTTTTCTACTTAAAAAGACTCTTGTGATTACAATGGGCCCATCAAGATAATCTGGAAAAGTCTTCCTATCTCAAGGGCACCTGATTAGCAACCTGAATTCCATCTGTAACCTTACTTCATCTTTGGCAGGTAGTGAAAAATATTTGTAGGTTCTGGGGATTGGAATGTGGACATCTTTAGGAGGCCATTATTCTGCTTACCAGAGGGTAATAACACAATACTACATTATTTATCTTTTTAAAAAAATATTTATTTATTTATTTTAAAGATACTTAGATTACATAAATATTACATTAAAAATATAGGGATTCCCATATGCCCCACTTTCCATACCTCCCACATTTTCCCACATAAACAAATCCTTCATTAGTGTGGTACATTCATTGCAATTGATAAATGCATTTTGGGGCATTGCCACTGAGCATGGATGATAGTTTTCATTGTAGTTTACACTTTCTCCCAAACAATTCTGTAGGTTATGGGAAGATATATAGTGACCTATATCTGTTGTTGCAATGTCATTCAAGATGATTCTCAAGTCCCAAAAATGCCCCTGTATTATACCTGTTTTTCCCTCTCCTTGCCCTCAGAGCCTCCAGTGGCTACTGCCTCCACATCAATGTTGTGATTTCTTCCATTGCTAGAATCACAATAAGTCTATGGTAGAATACCAGTAAGTCCTTTCTGGTCCACAGGTCATTCCCCAATCCCGAGGATTCTGGGATGGTGATATCCACTCCACCTCTAATTGAGAGGGGGCTTCGATCCCATACAGCCGATGGATGAGAATCTCTTGCAGTTGTAGGCTCTCTCGTTTTCTTGGTATGGTGGTTGTCAATCCTCACCTCCTTTTAGTTGTCCTGGGTGAGTCCAATGAACTGGAGAGTAGATGTTGCAACTCTGCTGAGGCTCAGGGCCCAGCTGGAACATGGACAGCCCAAAGTTTTAAGTCTCTTTGACTTAAACCTACCAACTCCAGCACCAAGGATAGGTTCAAATAGAAGGGACAGATGAGCCATGTGTAGGGAACCCAAAACTGAGTCCAACGTTGTCACTCTCAGGAGCACAAACTCCAAAGTAGGACTCACTGGCAAGGCACCAAACTCCAGAGCTATCTTCCCTGGCCATAGGACCTGGGTGTCTCCAGAGCCCTCAGAAGCCCTAATATTTGGGATAGTATCTGCTTTGGAAGTCTATGAGATCCTGCTGAGATCTGCATAAGCGTTACCTCTGGGATGACCACCCAACTCACTTTTAAGTCTCTTAGCCATATAAACTCATTTGTCTTTACCTTTCCCCCCTTTTATTCAAGGTTTTTTTCCATTTGCATTGCTACTTGGTGCTTGGTAGTAATCCCTCAGTGCCAGGGAGGTTCATCCCCGGGAGTCATGTCCCACACTGGGAGGAAGGTAATGCATAATATGCTGGGTTTGGCTCAGAGAAAGGCCACATTTGAGCAACAAGGAGGCTCTCGGGTGGTAACTCTTAGGCACCCTATAACACTAAGCTAAGTTTCAATTTCAAGAGCAAAGGCTCATAAGCATAGTTGTCAATATCAAGGGCCCATCAATGGACCATCCTCCATTGCTAGTCATTGCCCCTATACTTGGGGAATTGTAGCTATTCCATTAGAGAATGTGGCAGAGCTCTCCAGGGTGGGAATTCAATATTCTTTCGGTTTTTGTGTGACTCTCCACCCACTGTGACAATGTCCTGTGAACATTTGAACACATTTATATACTATATAAGTATGTCCAGGTGCACTTCCTCCCATGTATCCCATATCACTGACACCCCACACCAATGATTCTCCCCTGCCCCAGTTGTAATCTTTCTGTGATCCAAAGCTTCTTCAAAAATGAAGCCAATATAATAGCCAAATTCAATTAATAGGAAAGTGAAATAATAATGATAGGTTTAAATATCAGAAATAAAATACATAAAAATTTAAAAAAAACTAAAAATGAAATAAAATTTTAAAATTGAGATATTAAAAAAATCATAAAAAATATTTTTAAAATTTTTGACATTTTGCCTTTCATCACTATAATATCTGTTGTCCTGTATATACAGTGACATTTTCTTCCATTTATTCCCTGGTGTCTTACTTCTTTTCATTTTGTTTAGGTCACAGTAAAGCCACATACAGAATATAGGGGACTCCCATATACTCAACATCCTCCCTATTTTCCCCCTTCCTGTATTAACACCTTTTCATATGTGGATGGTACATTTGTTACAACTGATATACAAATAGTGAAATCTAGTTATTAGCCATGATCAGTGGTTTACATTAAGGTTTACATTTTAGCTTGTACCCATTTATAAATTTTGATGATATTTAACATGGCCTGTGTCCATCATTGTAAGATCATGTAGAACACTTCCATTGCCCACTAAATACCCTCTGTTCCATATATTCTATTCCTCCCTCCCTCTCCCCTCGGGGCCCATGGTGACCACCCAGCTTCACTCGGATGACAAGATTCATAGTTAAGAGCGTTCTCAACTTTGTACTTCCAACCACATACCCACCAATCCCCAGTGTTCACCTGGTCCCTCCCCCAACCCTCTCCCCAGTTCCATGGACCGTCCAACCCACCCTCCCCACTCTACACCCCTGTCAAACCTACATTGCCTAACCCAATAGTATCACTACACTCCTGTCATATCCCTTCACTGCCCAACTACACAATTCCACCTTATCATAGATTTTGCCTGTATGGGCAATGGCTCACAACCTTCTTCTCCCTTTCTATTTCCTGTAAACCTATCTTCCAGACAATAGCTCTCTGAGTCTGCTTGATTTGCTTAGTTCATATCAGTGAGATCATGTAATATTTATCCTTCAGTGCTGCTTGCTTCACTGAATATAAGGTCCTCAAGATTCATCCATGTTATCCAGTATGTTAGCACTGTATTCCTTCTTATAGCTGAGTAATATTCCATTGTATGTATATACAATATTTTATTTATCTATTCATCTGTTGATGGGCATTGAAGTTGATTCCAACTTTTGGCAATAATGAATAATGCTGCTATGAACATTGGCATGTATATATTTGTTCATGTCCTTACTTTCAGTTCTTCTGGGTATATACCCAGCAGTGGAATTGGTGGATCGTATGGTAGTTCTATAGTTAGTTTTTTGAGGAACTGCCAAACTGTCCTCCATAATGGCTGGACCATTCTACATTCCCACCAGCTGTGGATGAGGGTTCCCATTCCTCCACATCCTCTCCAACACTTGTAGTCCTCTGTTTTTTTAATCGTCACCATTCTTTTGGGTGTAAGATGGTATCTCATTGTAGTTTTGATTTGCATTTCCCCAATCACTAGTGATGTTGAACATCTTTTCATGTGCTTTGTGCTTTTTAGCCATTTTTATTTCTTCCTTGGAGAAGTGTCTTTTCAAGTCACTTGGCCATTTTTAAAATGGATTGTTTGTCTTTTTATTTTTGAGGTATAAGGTTTCTTTATATATGCTGGATATTAGGCTCCTATAAGATATATGGTTGCCAATATTTTGGCCCATTGGGTAGGATGCCTTTTTACTTTCTTGGTAACCTCCTTTGAGGTATAAAAGTTTTTAATTTTGAGGAGTTCGCACTTATCTATTTTTTCTTTCACTGCTTGTGCTTTGGGTGTGAAGTTCATGAAACCATTTCCTATTACAAGGTCCTGTAGATGCTTCCCTACATTATCTTCCAAAGTCTTTATGGTCTTGGCTCTTATATTTAGATCTTTGATCCATCTTGAGTTGATTTTTGTATAAGGTGTAAGATGGTGCTCCTCTCTCATTCTTTTGGATATGTATATCCAGTTCTCCAAGCACCATTTGTTGAAGAGCCATTCTCTCCCAGTTGAGTGGGCTTGGTGGCCTTGTTGAATATCATATGACTGTATATGTGAGTATCTATATCAGAACTCTCAATTCAGTTCCATGGGTCAGTATGTCTATCTTTGTGCAATACCATGCAGTTTGGAGCCCCAGAGCTTTGTAGTTTGTTTTATAGTCAGGTAGTGTGATTCCTCTGATTTCATTTTTTTCCCAATATTTCTTTGGCTATTTGGGGCCTCTTGCCCTTCCAAATAAATTTCATAGTTTTTCCAATTCAGAAAAGAAATGCTGTGTTGATTTTTATCGGGATTGCATTAAATCTGTAGATTAGTTTAGGTAGGATAGGCATCTTAATGATGTTTAAGATGAACAGGGAATATTCTTCCATTTATTTAAGCCTTCTTTGATTTCTTTTAACAGTGTTATGTACTTTTCTGTGTATAAGTCATTTATATCTTTAGTTAACTTTATTCCTAGGTATTTGATTCTTTTAGTTACTATTGTAAATGGTATTTTTTTTCTTGATTTCCTCCTCAGATTGCTCATAATTGCTACCGATTTTTGTGCATTGATCTTATAACCTGTGATTTTACTGAACTCATTTATAAGTTCTAGAAGCGTTGTTCTAGGTTTCTCAGGGCTTTCTATATATAGGATCATGTTGTCTGCAAATAGTGAAATTTTTACTTTTTCCTTTCCAATTTGGATGACTTTTATATCTTTTTCTTGCCTCAGTGCTCAAGCAAGTACTTCTAACAGAATTTTAAATAGGAGTGGTGATAGTGGGCATTGTTGTCTTGTTTTTAATGTTAGAGGGACAGGTTTTAGGATATCACCGTTGTATATTATGTTAGCTGTGCATTTTTCTTATATACGCTTTATCATGTTCAAAAAGTTTCCTTCTATTCCTATCTTTTGCAGTGTTTTTATCAGGAAAGGGTGCTGTATTTTGTCAAATGCTTTTTCTGTGTCTATAGAGATGAACATGTGGTTTTTTTCTTTAGATCTGTTTATATGATGTATTACATTGATTGATTTTCTCATGTTGAACCTCCCTTGCATACCCAGGATGAAACCCACTTGGACATGGTGTATATTTGATGTGTTGTTGGATACAATTAGCAAGTATTTTGTTGAGGATTTTAGCATCTAGGTTCATAATAAATATTGGTCTATAATTTTCCTTTCTTGTGGCATCTTTGTTTGGCTTTGGTATTAGGATAATACTGGCATCATAGAATGAGTTAGGCAATGTTCCTTCTACTTCTATTTTTTGGAAGAGTTTAAGTAGGATTGGTAGTGTTTTTTCTGGAATGTTTGGTAAAATTCAGCTGTGAAACTGTCTGGTCCTGGGCTATTCTTAGTTAGGAAGTTTTTGATAACTGATTCTATCTCTTTATTTGTGATTGGTCTGTTGAGTTCATCAATTTCTCCTTTATCAATGTAGGCTGCTTGTATGTTTCTTGGAATTTGTCCATTTCCTCTAAATTATCCTTCTTGTTGGCATATAATTTTTCAAAATATCCTCTTATGATACTCTTCATTTCTTTGGGGTCAGTGGTGATATCCCCTTCCTCATTTCTTATTTTGTGTATTTTCATCTTCTCTCCTTTTTTCTCTGTTAGCCTAGCTAAGGGTTTCTCAATTTTATTGATCTCGAAGAATCAACTTTTGGTTTTGTTTATTTTTTCTAGTGCTTTATTATTTTCTATCTCATTTAGTTCTTCTCTAATCTTTGCTATTTCCTTCTTTCTACTTCCTTTGGGATTAGTTTGTTGTTCTTTTCCTAATTCCTCCAGGTGTCTAGTTAGGTCTTTTATTTTAGCTCCTTCTTCTTTTTTAATATTGGCAGTTATGGCTATGACTTTCCCTCTCAGTACAGCTTTTGCTGCATCCTATAGGTTTTGATGTGTTGTGTTGTCATTTTCATTCATTTCAAGGTAATTACTGATTTCTTTTGTGATTTCCTCCTTGACTCACTGTTTGTCTAAGGGTGTGTTGTTTAATGTCCATATCTTTGTGCCTAATTTGGTTCTCTGGCCCTTACTGATTTCCAGCTTCATTTCATTGTGGTCAGAGAAATTACTTTGTATAATTTCAATCTCTCTGAATTCGTTAAGAATTTTTCTGAGGCCTAGCATGTAGTCTATCATGGAGAATAATCCATGTACACTCGAAAAGAATGTATATCTCACAGTATTTTGGTGTAGTGTTCTGTATATGTCTATTAGGTCCATATCCTCTAATGTATTATTCAAAGTCTTTGTTTCTTTTTTGATTCTCTGTCAAGATGTGCTGTCTAATGATGATAATGGTGTATTAAAAGCCCCCACTATAATTGTAGAGGCATCTATTTCTCCACTTAGTTTTTCCAGTGTTTGCCTCATGTATTTTGAAGTGCCCTGGCTAGGTGCATAAATGTTTATGATTATTCTTTCTTCTTGAAAGAGTACCCCCTTTACTAAGATATAGTGTCTGTCTTTGTCTCTTATAATAGTTTTGTATTTAAAGTCTATTTTGTCTGATATTAGTATAGCTACTCCCGCCCTTTTTTGGTTATTGTTTGCTTTTAAGATTTTTTTTCCAGTTATTCACTTTCAGCCTCCTTGAATCCCTGGGTCTAAGGTGGGTTTTTTGTTGACAACATATAGATGGGTCATATTTCCTTATCCATTCTGCCAATCTGTGTCTCTTGACTGGTGAGTTTAATCCATTAACATTCAGTGTTTTTACTGTCAAGGAATTACTTACATTAGCCATATTTTCTTTGGGTTTATGCATGTCATGTTGTTTTTATTTATCTTTTTGTCTTTTTAGTTGTTTGTACACTCTCCTCCAAATCTCTCTCTCCTGTTTTTTTCCTTTCATCCTGTATAACTCCCTGTAGTATTTCTTGAAGGGCAGGATTCTTATTTGCATGCTCTCCTTATTTTTGTTTATCTGTGAATATTTTGAACTCTCCATCATTTTTGAATGCCAGCTTTGATGGATAGAGAATTCTTGACTGGAACTTTTTTTTTCTTTTAGTACCTTAAGTATGTCATACCACTGCCTTCTTGCCTCCATGGTTTAGATGAAAAATCAGCACTTAATCTTATTGAGCTTCCCTTGCACATGATGTTTCTCTTTTCTCTTGCTGTTTTTGGTATTTTCTATTTGTCTTGAGCATTGGACAGTTTGGCAAGTATACATCTTGGAGTAGGCCTGTTGGGATTTATACTGTTTTGGGTGTGCTGTGCTTCCTGGACATGTACATCCATCTCCCTCAATAGCATTGGGAAGTTTTCAGCCATTATTTCCTTCAACACTCCTTCTTTCCCCTTTCCTTTCTCTTCTCCCTCTGGGATGCCTATAATGCATATGTTTGTGCATTTTGTGTTGTTCAAATCCCTAAGTCCCTGCTGGATTTTTTTCTATCTTTTTATCTATCTGTTCTACTATCTGTTTGATTTCGGATGTACTGTCTTCCACATTGCTAATTCTTTCCTCTGCCTTTTCAAATCTGCTGTTATGTGCTTCCAGTGTCTTTTTGATTTCTTGGATTGTGCCATTCATCACCATCATGTCTGTTATCTTTTTATGTATGTTTACAATTCCTTCAGTTTGTTGTCCCAGTGTCGTCTTAATATCCTTAATCTCTTCCTTCATTTCATTAAGTTGGTCCATGATATTTGCGTGGACAGCTTTGATTAGTTGTTCGATGTTCTGTATCTCTTCCTGGTTTTTACTCTGTTCATTGGAGTGGGCCATGTCTTCCTGTTTCTTATTATAGTTTGTAATTTTTTGTTGCTGTCTGTTCATCTTTTTATCTTGATGGGTTTATTCAGTTTATTAGCTTCTCTCTCTACTCTAGAGTTTTATTTAGTTACTGTTTTTTTGTGTGTATTAATATTTCTCTTTGACACTTTGTTCCTCTTATTCATTTCCTTGTTGTTGTCTATGTTCCCTTGAAGGAAAATGATTAGGGCCAGAGAAAGCAAAGAAGTAAGAAAAGAAAAAGGATAATAGAAATAATAATAGTTAAAGTTAGAAGAGGAACCATATAAGACCTAGGAGAATAACATTTAACTCATGTAAGCAGTGTAGAGTGATAGGAATAAAAAAGTGGAATACCAACAATGAAATGGGAAACTGAATAGAGGAAAAGATATAGAATGAATTGAAAGGCCAGAATGATGAGGAGAGAGGGAAAGAGAAAAGAAAAGTGAAAAGGAAAAAAAGTTAATAAAAGAAAGAAAACAGAATAGACGAGATAGAAATAAAAGCTAGAGAAATTGAGGACTAAACAAAGAGGTGGAATGTAAGAATAGCAAGAAAGTAGAAGATAGATGAAGGAAGGAAAAGAGACAGCATTTGTAGACAAAATCAGTATACACAGAAAAGGGGACATCAAGGAAGAGGAAACACAGCAAACAAGAAACAAGTCAACAGCACCTAATTTTAAAAAAGGGGCCAGGGAGAAAGAAGAAACAAACAACAAAAACAAAAACAAAAACAAAAAACACACACACAAGCAAGCAGTTAATAAAAAACTAAGGAAAAACAGCCTTCCTTCTTAGGCCCCTGAGTAGCTTCTCAGGCTGCTTGTGTTCATCAATCAATTACCCTGCAGCCTGCCCTCTGCAGGTTTTGAAGCAGGTTTTAGTGAATAAGCTAAGTTAAAATTTTAAAAAAGGGCCCGGCTAGATAGCTCAGTGGATAAAGAGCTCGCTGGGAAACCACATGGGAGGCCCTGGGTTCGGTTCCCGGGGACCTCTCCTAGCGGGCAGACCGCCTTGAGAATGGCAAGCCGCCATGGGCGGGCCGGAGCCGCCGTGGGCAGGGCAAAAAGCCGCCACGGACAGGCAAAAGCCGCCACGGGCAGGGCAGGT
>PVKH010031771.1:0-12335 GCA_004027955.1 Chaetophractus vellerosus
GGGGTAGGGAGGGCTGTAACAGTAGGGAGGCAGGCACCCCTCTCAGAGTGCCTAGAGGGGAGGGGAGGGGGACACTGCGGTTGGAATGACATATCCCCATGAGCCCCGCTCAGCACTAGAACCTCAGTGTCTGTCCCCAAATGGAAACCTGACTGCCTCCAGAAAGGAATGCTCTCGCCAGCACTGGTCAAGGCTGTCCAGGGACTGTGTCCACTTCATCTCCTGAGACAGACAGCTAAGATGTTCAGAAAACTGCTGATGGATCAGGTTGTTAAGTGGAAATGTTACAAGTTCACCGGCATAAACATTTTCCCCCAGAACAGACTGCAAGTATACCAAGGAGGATTCGAAGCAGCCAAAAGAAGCCCAGCGTCCTTAAGCATGAGAATTTTTGCTTGAGGATTTGGGGCAGGGGAGGCTCAAGTAGTTTAACTGCTAAGCAAACATGATAAACTTGAGAAGACTGCAAAAGTCACATTCATTTTAAAGAGGGAATGTGGATTTAAAAGAAATGTTTAACTTGCCAATTCAGGCAACACAGCAGATTCTCCCACCTAGTCGTGTCTTTGCCTTTAGCAACAGAGGGCAGGAAAGCTGAATGAGCAATGCAAACAAACAAACAACAACAGAACTGTTATGGTCCCTATCCACGACCCTCATGGGAATCTGACTTCTTATCCTGCTGGAAAGATTTCTCTGGAAGGATTATATTTTGGAAGTGCAGTCACTTTGCTTTTCGAGTGGGCATCTTTTATAAATGTCTTCATAAGTTTTAAGACTGGTTATTTTTTTGCCTGCCTAAAGAAAGTAGCAGCTGGAGGATGGGGAGGAGACACTAAAAGTCAGCAGGGCTTAGTTCTAATACTGGTTTTGCTGACAACTAATGGTATCCATTTTACTGTTAGCTTCATATACAGCATTCATTCAGTCTTCACATGCTTACCCCACCAAGCAGTGCACGAAAAGCTTTACCAAAGTTCTCTCCTAAGATTACAACACACCCGGAAGGTTCAGAAGGGTTGCTCCTAGTCATCGTTGTTTCTCAGGAGCCAAAACAACCTGGTATGTTGTAGATGCCCAGTACTATTATGAGTGGCTCTTGGTGAAGTGATACCTCAAGTTCAGAATTCTGCTAAAATTCAACAAAGAAATGCATGAATTTGCTATGTTTTAGGAAAGCATGTTGGAAAAAAGGAAAAGGAAACTAGTAAGAGGTGGCATTCACTCATCTCGAGCAACCTCGCACTGCATCTGACACCACCCATCATGCCTTCTTGAAACCCTCTGTGTGCCTTGCTTCTAGATCACTGTGTCTTCCTGGCATTTTTCTCTCATCCCGACTACTCTTCTCATTGTCATTTCCTGGATCCTCTCGTCTGTAATCTAGAACATTCAATGATGGCAGGCACAAGGCTCCATCCTTAAGTTTTTCTTCTGCCCATCTGCCCTCCATGACTTCATCCAGACCTATAATGGAAAATATCATCTATATGATGACAACTCTTGAGTTCATACCTCCAGCTCAACCCCTCCCCTAACCTGTAAATCCATATGTCCAACTGCCCACCTGAAATCTCCACTTGGGTCTCATAAGCATCTCCTATTTAACATGCCTAAAACTGGTCTTGACATTTCTGCCCTAACCTGCTTCGCCTACATTATGCCCAGTCTTCTAATTACTCGAACTCCATTTCCAATACATCGGTAAATCCTGTTAGCTCTGCCTTGGAAACATGTGGCCAATCCTTACATCCACCACCCTGTCTAAGCCACATTACATCTTGCCTGATCAACTGCAATGGCCTCTAATTCCCACCCACCCACCCACCCCACTATCACATTTGCCTTCCTACCTTTTCCTCATAGAAAAGAACAGAATGAGCACACAACAGAGCCTGTCACTCTTCTGCTCACAACTCTCCAACAGCTTTCCGTCTCTCTCAGAGTAAAATGCAAACCCCCTTACCGCAGGCCACAGTGCCCTACTTGGCCTGATCCCTAGTTAGCCCTCTAACCAGACCAAAGCCCCCACCACCAGCCCCGCCATTTACCCCGCTCCAAGCACACTGGCCTCCTTCTTGCTCCTCAAGCATACCAAGCAAGGTCCTGCCTCAGGGCCTTGGCACAAGCTATTTTCTCACCTCCCCCAGCTGTTTGCCATGGCTAGCTCCCTTTGCTTCAGTCAGGTTTTCTGATCAGTGTCATCTCCCAAGGAAGCATTCCTTAACTAACGTATCCCAAATATCACCCTCCATGCATCTCAATCCTCTTGGCTTTATCCTTCTTCATACCTCGCAGAGTTCACATCATTTGATATTACACACATGCACACAATCTTGTTGGGGTGGTTGGTTGGTTGCCTCCCTCACGAGAATGTTGGTTCCATGGTGGCAAAACCTATATATCTTCATCACTGCTACACCTAGCACAATTCCTGGCACAGAGTGGGCAGTTAATAGAGATTTGTTGAATGTTGTTAAATTAATAAAAAATAGAGGAGAGAAACATCTACCAAAGTAGCCTAACCTAAGGAATGGTAACAGGTGCCAAAAAAGTTTTTAAAACACTAACAGCCAAGTCCAGTCAAAGCCATGAAAGGGCACTCAAAAAAAGAAAAGTAAACAAAAGTTGCACAATATATTTTCAAACCCAATGAGAAGCAAGCATGCATTAACAAGAGGGCTACAGTCTGCTAGGGGCCCAAAGGACATTCATTTCACCATTTAGCCAACAAAGCCAGGAGGACATGTGGCAGCTACAGAAATGTCCTAGGAAAAAGCCCCATTCTGTGGCAGATGCGCAGGGAACCTGGGTGAATGGGTTACACAAAATAAACCTCAGGAAAACCAACACGATTCTTCCCATTGTGTTCATACTAAACAAGATCTGATCATGAATTTGGGCTCTCATGTACCTTGCGAGCAGGAAGAGGTGAGGCTGGAAATTGTAAATATCATAGATATTGTAAAGGATAGACTGGCTTCATATCTTTGCACATCGGCTTCTAGTACCATCTTATTCAGTCAGTCAAGATGAACCTAATCCACTCTGAATGTCGAGATATAGTCTAGATTTCCAATGCTGAAAAAACCTCCGTGAAGCCTGCCTAATCCCAAATGAAACTATCCACCCTTGCGCCATGCCTGTACTTTGTTCTTACTCTCTACCAATATTTACAACATGGCTATCCACACAAGTGTTGACAACTAGGTTACCTAAACTGAGTCTCTCAGAGGCAAGGAAAATGTGTCATTTAGCTTAACCTCTTCAGCCTTTATCACGTATGATGCTTTTGCTAAACATTTGATGAATGAATGAATGAATGAATGAATGAATGAATGAATGAACAAACGAATGAACCCATGACTCCACCAAAACCCAGCCTATCCTCTGAGGTCCCACCTGGGCAGCTATCCCCCCTTCTCAACAACACTGTTTCTTAATGCTACAGTTTAATCAAGTGACTTTAACACATGATTTCACCAAAATAACCTTTGGTTCCCCGCTATAGTTATAAGAACAAAAGTGAGCACAGCGTGCTCTGTCTCCCTGGGGCAGCAGGAAGCAGGCATGTCTAGGATACTCTGCACAGCAACAGAAATGCTCCCAGCTACCCAGTACCAGGGCCCGATTTGAATTGAGTTCATCTCCCAAAGGCTGTGAAAGAAAAAAAAGAAAAAGTAAAAACAAAAACAAAAAACAGTACCAGAAACCACAGGTCACTCAATGGCAAAAATCAACCCACCTGCTTCCTTCTCTTGTAGCCACGACCCCCTCCAGCTCAAGATGAGGCCTGGGAACCACCACCAGCATCATGGCTATGCTGGGCCCTCCCACTCCCAAACATAGCGGGGGCTTTTTCCTAGATAAAAAATGGATTTTCAATTTTACAAGGAGAAACTGTTGTTCAGAATTTCCCTTTAAACTAGTGGTTCTCAAAGTGTGTTCCATGGACTCCTGGCAGGCCCCAAGACCCCTTCAGATCATGTCCACAAAATCAAAGCTTTTTCATAATATGCCAAGATAGTGCTAGCCTTTTTCTCTCTGTTGAGAATGGCACTGATGGTGCAAAAGCAAATCAAGGCAGTGACACCAAACTGTCCTAGTAATCCTTATTTTCTCATTGCCCCACACACCTTAAATTTTTTTTTCATTTAAGAATGTCTTTGAGGGCCGACTGGATAGCCCAGTGGATAGGGCGTCGGCATACCACATGGGAGGCCCCGGGTTCGGTTCCCGGGGACCTCTCCTAGCGGGCAGACCGCCTTGAGAATGGCAAGCTGCCATGGGCAGGCCAGAGCTGCCGTGGGCAGGGCAAAAAGCTGCCACGGACAGGCAAAAGCCGCCACGGGCAGGGCAGGTCGCCCGCGAATGGAGCACAGCCAGCCACCCGCGAACTGAAAGCCGGCCGTGATGGAAGCAGAAGCCGCCCACAAGCGGGGAAAGCCGCGCCTGCGCAGTGACCAAGTCTCGGCGCGTCGCCGCAGCGGGGGGGAAGGGGAGATATGTAATAAAATAAATAAATCTTTAAAAAGAATGTCTTTGATAGAGCAAGAAAAATTGATTTGATTTTGGGGGCCCTTGAGTATGCAACTTTTTCATATTCCGTGTGACAAAATGGGAAGTCACGTGAAGTGCTCCCACTGCATACCAAAGGACTGCCAGGGAAAGCCCCTGAACTAGTGTCTGGGGAGGTGAGCGGAACTGGCCGCCTTTTTTCATGGAAACCTGATTTTACCTAAAGGAATGACTGAAAGACAAACCACAGTTATTAAACTTAGGTAGTTGGCAGTCACTTTCTTGAAATGAACAAGTGAGCCTGTCACGTCAAGGAAAATAACTGACAGCTTTTGTTTCCAATAATAAAATAAGAGCTTTTGAACAAAAATTAGACTTGTGAAAACTTGTAACTACAACTGTGAGCTCAACAGCTTCCCAATCTTTAAAACATTTCTGATACAATGGGAGTGGTATTAACAAATGTGATTTTTAAATTTCATAGAACAAAATGTGTCAATATTTGGAAGGCCCGACATAATTCAATAAACCACTATTTTCCAAATGACTAATGCATGACATTATAAAATCATGCATGAGGAAAAAGTCATTCAAAGCACACTCTCGCTTCCGCTTCCGGCCCTGGGGCGCTGCTATCCCCGGATGAATTCCTTCTGAAGGGTGAAGCCGTGAAGACTGAAGAGGAGCGAAGACTGAAGAGGAGCGGGAAGAGGACGACCACGAAGAGGTTTTCCAGGTCAGCCTTAGAGTGGGACCATTCCTTTATGGTCCTGGTTCTTCCTGTTGTTTTTGAGACTCACAAGTTGCAAACGAAACAGCAACAGCAGGTACTTCTAGGGCCCAACACAGGGCTGTCAGGAGGAATGCCAGGGGCGATACCACCCCTTCCTGGGAAGATCTAGATTGTTACTGCTTTATTTGAGTTGCCTTGGTGGGAGAAATTTAAAATTCAATAGTGTTTGAACTGCTGATTTAGATTTTTCTTTTTTTTTTAAACTTCCGCACATTGATCTATCTAAACCTAGTGGGGGGAATTCTTCCTACTCTCTTAGACTCCCAACTTGCAACTGTGCCCTCCACACTGTCCTGACTTATTTCTGTCCTCACTCCAATACTAGAGTGCAGCAAAGCAGGCGGGTGCACCGACTCTGGCCAGCCCACGCCTTTCACTAAATTTGGTCCTAGGCAGAGGATCCCTTGCTATCCCAATGTGAGGAAGGAACAGATGCCAGGAGGAGGGCGGTACCCCTGACCACTAAAGACTTTTGTTACTTTTTTCAGACTGGAGATGTTGGGAAGGGACATGCACACAGCTTATGAAACAGGCACAAGTCAGTGCTCATTTTTTGTATTTAAATATTAAGGATGATTCCAACTCTCTCTCTCTCTCTCTCTCTCACACACACACACACACACACATACAAAGTACAAGCTGTAGACCAAGGGATTTTAATGTGACAGGGCACGAAAACTTTTACTGATATGACTTCAGGTCCCACATTCCAACTAACCATTAAGAAACTACTTCTTGGCGACTTTTGGCATAATATCAAAGAACATCCATAATTACGTGAAAAGGTTATTAATATAATCCTCATCTTTTCAACTATTTATCAGTGTAGGGACAAATTATCTTCATATTCTTCAACCACAACCACATATCATAACCCAGTGAATGCAGGAAAAGAGAGAGGTTCCAGCTATCTGTTAGTGAGGCAGATATAAAAGTTTGCAAAAATATAAAACACTGTCACTCTCTTCTGTACATTTTTAGTTGGGAAAAAGTTTATTATTTATTTTAAAAATATGTTAATTATGCTAATGTAATGGGTTTATTATTGCTATTTTTAAAACGAATTGCTAAATAAACATTTTTTAGTTTCTTAGGGTTTTGGTTTTTTTTTTCAGACACAGTATATGTTTCAGTTTCCTGGCTAGTAAAACAAATAACATACAATGGGTTGTCTTAAACAATGGGAATTTATTGCCTCATGGTTTTGAAACTAGGAGAATGTCCAAAATCGAGGCTTCAGCAAGGCGATCCTTTCTTCCTGAAGGCTGTGGGCATTCTGGGGCTGGCTGCCAGCAATCCTTGGTCCTTGGCTTTTCTGTCACATGGCAATGCACATGACAGCATCTTCTGACTTCTCTTCTGGGTCTGTTAACTTCCAACTTCTGGATGCTCCCTGTAGCTTCTCTTTCCATGCCCAATTTCCTTTGCTTATAAGGACCTCAGCCATAATGGAATAAGGCCCAGCCTCATTCGGTTTGGGCACACTTTAACTAGTAACATCTTCAAAGACCCTATTTACAAATGGGTTCATGCCAACTGGGAATCAGGGCTGGGACCTGAGCATGCCTTCTGTGGGGGCATGATTCAATCCCCATTGCATATATCCAGAGATAAACCCTCATAAACAAAAGATCTTTGGGATTGTCAAAGAATGAAAGAGTACAAAGGGCTCTGAGGCCAAAAAGTTTAAAAACCACTATTTTAAACAAAATTTTTAATTGTAAACAGATAATTATTTATAGATATGTCTGTCATTTATTGAATGACCTGCATGCATACTTTCCTGCCTCAGTAACAGGAAGTTATTCTTTCTTATGTTCATGCCTTGTTTTATTATCTAGAAAATTCCTTATACCTAAAGGTTTATATATAAAAGAACTATTTTTTTCCTGAAGATTATTTTAGGGGACAAAAAGTTTGAAGTCTACAACTCTATCAATTATGACCCTAGATCCACTATCGCACTAAGCCAAATGTGTCTGTTTAAATTAATTAAAGCTAAAAAAAAAATTAATCATTATACATTCACTAAGATGGCTATTTTTTTAAAAATAACAAATGTTGGCAAGGATATGGAGAAATAGGAACCCTCATGTATCATTGATGAAGACGGAAAATGGTGTAGTCGCTGTGAAAAAACAGTTTGGCAGTTCCTCAAAATGTTAAACACAGAAGTACCATATGACCTGGCAATTCCACTTGTAGGTATATACTCAAGAGAACTGAAAACCGGGGCTCACACAGATGCTTGTACACCAATATTCATAGCAGCATAATACACAGCAGCCAAAAAGTGGAAGCAACCCAAGTGTCCATCAACAGATGAATAGATTAAAAAATATGCTGTGTACATACAATGGACTATTATTCAGCCACAAAAAGGAATGAAGTTCTGACACATGTGACAAATAGAATTTTGAAGGCATCATGTTGAGTAAAATAAGCCAGACACAAAAGGACAAAATTGTATAGTTTCACTTATATGAAATACCTAGAATAAGCAACTTCATAGAGACAGAAAGTAGATTACAAGTTACCAGGGGTTGTGGGGTGGGGGTGACTGGGAGCTACTGCTTAATCTGGGTACAGGATTTCTGTTTGGGATGATGAAAAAGTTCTGGTAATGGGGTAGCGGTAGTAGCACAATATTATGAATATAATTTTAATATCTCTGAATTGTACACATGAAAGTAGTTAACATGGGAAATTTTGTGTGGCATATATTTTTTAATACAAATAAAATATTTTTTCGAATCAGTTCTTCAGTTCTGATTGTGAGAATTACACATCTTGTAATTCTCCCTTTGCACACTCACCAGGAAGCTCAGAATTTGATGCTCACTACCAAAACCCACATCAATCCCATAATTGGCATATTTCCTTGTTCTTCTATTATAGAACTCTGACTTCCTGTACCTATTTCAGTTTCAGAGAGAAATATATAGCATTAAAATATATATTAATATATATGTATGTGTGTACATACACATATGCTTATATGCATACACACACACGTCATTTTGTAAGACTGTCTCAAATTCTTTTTGGAAAAACATCAATTAAAAGACCATAATCTAAAATCTCTACTTAATCCCTTTTACCCTCTGCCACTAATCAAACATTATAAAATTATAGGACAACAATTTCAATTTTAATATAGAGTGAAAACACCTCATAACAACTAATGTTTCTCTGCTTGTCTTCAATGTCAAATAACGGCATTAGCCCCTTCTGTTCAAGAGACCCACGCAAGTTTATACACTGAAACTGACTGGAAATAAGAAAAGTACAGCTTAGGAGACCATAACTGCAATGTAGCTGCCAGCCATAAGCACTTGAGGAAATAATTTTGAATTTTTTTCTTTCAGTCTTGATGAGACTGGACTTAATATCAAATTGTTAGACATCTTCAGAAAAAAAAATTAACCATGATAGTTTTTAATGGATGAAACCAACTAATAACAAAAGTTTGTTGTGAAACATCTGTAACTGGGACTTCTTTGAGAGAGAAATTCAACAAGAAGCTCTTTTCACATTACCTAAAATAGTATGCAGTGTTTATCAACAATTGGCTGGTACGCAGCAAAGATTTATTCCAAAAATAACAAAGTGTGATATGTCAGTGTTACCATGTACGGATCCCTATATTCTGTCACTATCTAGTGGGGCCAAGATATACAGGGGACTCTGGTTTTAAAGCCATCTGGTAAGAGGTGAGACAGAATAAAAGTAGACACAGCTTACGCTGGCTATAGAGGCCACCAAAAAAAAAAAAAACACCTCTCTTTAATAGTTTTAGTCACGATCTACTTATTTTCTGGTAAAGTAAATCTTTTGCCTTGTTTGGTTATACCTGAGCTACTCTATATGGTAGCCACCGGCCACGTGTGGCTATTTAAATTTAAAATAATTTAAATTACATAGAGTTAAATTTTCTGTTCCTCAGAGTCACTAGCCCCATTTCGAATGCTCAAAAGCACTTTTTAAAACAGATGACACAGCATATATAAAATATTTCTGTCATTACAGAAAGTTCTGTTGGACAATGCTAGGTTATATATTTTGTACGAGCTTTATGTAACGGTATTAGCATGCTATCAAAATACATGACAAACTTTCTATAATAAAATAACTTGGGAAAACACTAGGTACTTTCTGACAAACTTCAGTAGACAGTTAAGTATATTTAAAAGGTTTTTTCCTTTTCTTCAAACCTTGAAGGATATGTATATGAATGACTGTATATGAATGTATATGAACATAAATGAAAGTATATGACAGGCCTTGAATGCAACCACTTCATAATATTTCTAAAATATGAAGGAAGCATTTAGTTTTATACACAAATTGTGTATAAAGTACAGTCCAGTACTCATTTTTTATGACTGCCTCACTTGAAAACATATGGAGTTATTTTTTTTATTGGATTGGGATAAAGAAACATGAAAAAGATCTTAAACAGTGTGGCCCTCACAAATCAGCCTCAGTTCAGAATTGTGCCCTCAGTGCTACTCAACAGGAATCCATTTACTACACAAAATTATAGTATCATTTCAAAGCATTTGAGAGTTCACCATGAAAAACAAGAAGGTGTTGGTAAAAACAAAGGGATGAAGTAGGTCACTGAACTTAAGGTTAACAGGTGGAAGTTTAAATTTATATTTAACAAAGTAAGACTTGGTACTGCTGAACTGTAAATACACTGAGCTAAATATACACTGAACTATATATAGCAGTACTACTGAACTAATTTTATATGTATATATTTGTGTTATCCTCTTGGGTATCACAGGAAATGTGAGGGAAACTCCCTGAGAATATAAAACAGGAAGCCAACTTCTACCCCATTAAGTTTCTAAAAACTGAGTGATGAATTTCTACCTTGGCTAAAATTACCAATAAATTAAACACTGGTATTTTATATATAGTACCACATTTCCTAGAGATTCAAATAAAAAGAAAGGCAGTAGTGTGGTCTTAAGTTTTGGCCCCCAAAATAAAAACACTATTAATTTTTGTTTGCCTTATAAGCTGATAAATTGATTTTTAAGGCACTCAAATACAATGTCCTGTTTTACAGAAGAAGGGAAAGCCTTTCTACTTTAAGGTGAAAGAGTAGAAAGTGAAAAGAAACTATCTGAGAGCCTGTTTCAACAACCACAATAATGGTAGTTATAATACAAATATTTAACATTTACCAGGCACTTATCACATGCCAGACTCTGTACTGAATGCTTTACGGCCATTGTCTCATTTAATTCTTATAATAAACCCATGCAATTGGTACAAGTATTACCCCTAGGAAACTAAGGTTTAGGGAAATGAAATGAGTATTCAAGATGGCTTAGCAAAACACTGGAAGAACCAGATTTCACATGAAGTTCTGGGGGCATAAGCAGCCCATGGTCTTCAGCAACTTGGGACGAGCCCTGACTGTGTCACCCAGCACGGAGACCACGAGACAGAATCCCAGAGGTGAGAGACACTGAAGAAAAGTACAAAGGAAATCCTAAATCAAATAAGTAACCTATAAATTATCTCTTCCCATTTACCTATTCTTGGAATTAAATTTGCATTTAATATAAAAGGCCACTCTGGCATCTAACATGGTATGGCATTCAAAGGGTTCTCACTCAAGTATTAAACATAGGAATCTTTTTTTTTTAATCTGTTTTTTTGTTGTTGTTACATACCCCCCCCCTTTCTGCTTGCTCTTGCTGTGTGTCCATTCTGTGTTCTTCTATGTCTGCTTCTTGTCTCCCCCCGTTTTTGCGGCGACGTGCCGAGTCGGCCCTCCACGCAGGCAGCTCGCCCCACTCGTGGGTGGCTCCATTCCGTTTCATGGGCGGCTCCGCTCCGTGTTTTGCAGGCAGTACAGCTCCGTGTTTTGTGGGCTGCTCGGCTCCGTGATTCGCGGGCGCTCAGCTCTGTGTTTCATGGGTGACTTGCCATGCCCGTGGCGGCTCCACCCTGCCTGTGGCGGCTTTTTGCCTTGCCCACGGTGGCTTTGCCCCGCCCATGGTGGCTTGCCTTTCTCAAGGCCGTCTGCCCGCTCGGAGAGGTCCCCGGGAACCGAACCCGGGGCCTCCCATGTGGTATACAGGCGCCCTTATCCACTGGGCTACACAGCCAGCCCCTAGGAATCTTATTAAAACTGATCTTATGATTTGCCTCATTTTTGCTCTATGAATGGCTAGTCTCTTACTGTTTTGTTTTGTTTTCTTCACCAAGGAAAATCTAGTTTAGAGACCTTAATTATATGTAAATACTGGTTTTTAACTTCCTTGCAAAAACCAAAGCTGGAGGCCTATAGGCAGATCTAAAGACAGATCTTTTCTAGAATCTGATTCTGGAATATTTCCTTCTTTGAGCTAAGTCTTCTATCTTCTTAGCTCCTTACTAAATCATCAAACTTTCCCCCTAAAGCACTCTCAGTTATCTCCTTTAAATCAAGGTATACCTTCACGCATTTCAATCACTCTCCTTTACGAAAATGCCTTTGCAATAAGAGCAGCCAGATATGCAGCTAAGCTAAAGCTAAATCAGCACCTCCCACCTGTTGATAGCCCAGTTCCATTTCTCTTGGTGGTTACATTTACAGCTGTAACTTCTGAAAACAGAGAGGAATAATAAGATGTCAAGATTAAGGTAAATTCTCCACGTTAGTTCCCCACTGCTCCATTCTGACACTAGTTAAGTGTTTGGCCATCTCTTCCTGGTGAATGACACTGAGATGTGTTTTTAAAATTAGCATCGAAAACAAACACACCATAACACTGAATAACCCCACAAACATATGATTGTTTTGAGTTTTAAAAAGCAGGTTCGGGCCCGGCTAGATAGCTCAGTGGATAAAGAGCTCGCTGGGAAACCACATGGGAGGCCCTGGGTTCGGTTCCCGGGGACCTCTCCTAGCGGGCAGACCGCCTTGAGAATGGCAAGCTGCCATGGGCGGGCCGGAGCCGCCGTGGGCAGGGCAAAAAGCTGCCACGGACAGGCAAAAGCCGCCACGGGCAGGGCAGGT
>PVKH010031772.1:0-12024 GCA_004027955.1 Chaetophractus vellerosus
GTGTGTGTGTGTGTGTGTGTTTGGATTTGCAATATAGAACATATTACTGTGGTGTCCAGTCAAAAATATTTGAAAGCCACTACATGAATGACAATGGATGAGCAACAGCTACTCTTATCAACATGGATGAATTTTTTTGAATTAATGATTAAGTGAGGAAGGCAAATTGCAGAAAAATAGCTATTATAAATTTCCCTGCAGAAACAAATATAAATATGTTGTTTAGGAATACAGAAATATGTGGTAATTGTATATTCCTTAACCTACTTGGTCAATACACAGTAGTGTTTATTTTATTATTGAAAACATACATGTATCTTATATGTAGTCTTTGGTATATTATTCCACAAGCTTAAAATACGACTAAATTAAAAAATATGTTGTATACCTTATAATAAAGGAATGACAATATGTATGGCTTTGTAATTGCCTCCTTGCATCTCTAGTAATAGAAAATAAATTAGTGGAGGCAGGGGAACATTAAGCATATTCCCTGTGGTTCAAGAAACTGAACACATTTCAGGCAATTCAAATTCTCTGGTATAAGAACTATTTCTTCTCAACAAAGAGATAATATAGTCATCCAAAGAAACATAGAAGACAGTGGAATAACAAATATTCTCTGGTATGTGAAGTGGAATACCACTTTTAACTATCTAGTAGTCCACAATATAATAATATATTTAAATATATCTCACTGGTTATCATTGATAACCATTGTCATTTTTTAGCTATTACAATTCTGTAGTGTACATACCTTTGCATACACATGGGCAAGTTTTCTCCAGGATATATACCTAACATTTGAATGCTGGGTCAAAAGTTATGCATATTTTGGGCTTTGAAAGCTACTCCCCAACTACCTACCAAAAAAGGCTTTATTGCACAAGGAACAAAAGAAAAAATAGATAAATGGGACCTCCTCAAAATTTAACACTTTTGCACCTCAAAAGACTTTGTCAAAAGAGTAAAAAGGCAACCGACTCAATGGGAGAAAATATTTGGCAATCACATATCTTATAAAAATCCATGACATATAATGATATCATACAACTCAACAATAAAAAGAAAATCCAATTAAAAAATGGGCAAAAGACTTGAAAAGACAACTGCCCAAAGAAGAAATACAAATGGCGAAGAAACACATGAAAAAATGTTCAACATCACTATTGATTAGGGATACTCAAATCAAAAATACAATGAGATACCATTTCACACCTATTAGACTGGCCGCTATTAAAAAGTCAGAAAACTGTACTGTTGGAGAGGACGTGGAGAGATCAGAATGCTTATTCACTGTTGGTGGGAATGTAGAATGGTACAGCCACGGTGGAGGACTGTTTGGCAGTTCCTAAGGAAGCTGAATATAGACTTGACATGGGACTCAGCAATACCATTGTTAGGTATGTACCCAGAAGAACTGAGAGCAGTGACACAAACAGATATCTGCACACTGATGTTCATAGCAGTGTTATTCACAATAGTCAAAGGTTGGACACAACCTAGATGTCATCAACTGATGAATGGATAAACAAACTGTGGTGTAGTCACATGACAGAATATTATGCAGCTATAAGAAGAAATGAAGTTGTAAAGCATATGACAACATGGATGAACCCGGAGGACATTATGTTGAGTGAAGTAAGCCAGACACAAAAGGACAAATACTGTATGATTGCTCTATTATGAACTAAATATATGATGTGAAATATAAATATATTATATGAACTATGAATATGGGTAGAATTGTATATATTACAGCTTTTCTTTAAAGCTGAACAAATGTAAGACAATAGTACAAAATGTTAGTATCAGACCAAAAAACCCAAACATTATACTAAGTGAAGGAGACCAGATACAGAGTACTATATATTGTATGATTCCATTTATATAAAATGTAAATATAAATCAATTTATAAAGATGAAAGGATATTAGTGGTTATGTAGCTCTAAGGAAGGTATGCTAAGGGGTGTGGAGTCTTTCTTTTTGGAGTAATGAAATTGTTCTAAAATTTTGAGATGATGAATGTACAACATTGTGATTATACTAAAAGTTATTGATTATATACTTTGGATAGAAAAGCCAGAAACAGGAGCTATGTACAGTGATGGAAGCATAAAGGGATTGAGAGGTGAGGAATTTTCTTCTTTGTTTGTTTTATGTTTTTTATTATTATTGAAATAATGAAAATGTTCTAATAATCATTGAAATGATGAATGCACAACTATGTGATTATAGCAAATACCATTGATTATACACTCTGGGTGAATTGTATGTTTATTAATATGTATTAATAAAATTGATTTATTTTTTTAAAATGCTTTATCATCTTTCACTCTCAGTACAGGTATTTGAGAGCAACTGCTTTCCCACACTAGCTTGAGGAAGGCAACACTAGATGTTATCAATCCCCATGAATTCTGCCAATGTTAGGAAAGCACTTTGTTTTAATTTCCAATTCCCAGATAAACAGGGAGAACAATATTTTGCCATATGTTTGTTTCTTTCTTCTATAAATTTACTATTCAAAACCCTTGTATTTTTTTCCTGTTCTTTTTTCATTCATTCCCATTTTGGTTGATGGTAACTTTTTCCATATCCTAGAAACTAATCCTTCGACTATTAAATATGTTGCAGATTTCTTTCCCACTCTTTCACTCATTTTTTAACTATGTATGATATTTTATTACAAAGATGTTTTCTACTTTTATATAGGCTTATATGTTAAACCTTTCTGTAGGTGAAAAGGATGATAAAATAATAAAAAAATATTTTTTCAAATAGAGTATCGGTAAACATAGTTGGGAGACCAGGTTGTGGTTTTAAACAATAAGCCTTTAATAAGGAGTTTAAGACTGATAATGTGTTTATGATGATTACAGATTTATGTGAAATAAAATCAGTTGAAATCAGAACCTATTAACATATAATCTATACAAAGGAAAGGATCTTCTATATGCAAGGTTCTCAGAATTGAAACAAATCAACCATACTCGTATAGTCTACAAAATAGTAATCAGATTTAATGTATATGTGCAATCTTTAGAAGTACTGTTTTTCATATATTATAAAGCATAAACTAGTACCACCTAGGTGTTAAAAAGGAATTTTACTGCTATCCCTTACAGAACTATATAATTTTTAGTGTATGTGTAAAACCTCGATATTAAAATATAATTCCAATTGGTATTTTCTGATTTGTATAACAAAGCTTTTTGTAAAAAAATTTTTTCTAAGCATTGTGAAAAATAAATTATGCCCTTCTAAAGTTAAGATTTTCCAAATGAAGAAGTTGTTCAAGACAAAGTTAAATCTTAAATTATCACAAGATCCAGCTTTATTTAATCTGGCTATTTCAAATGTGACAGTTTCTTTTATACCAGCAGGAACATTGTATAACATAATGAGTGGTGGTCACATATACTTTTTATGCTTCTAGTTTATTCCCTTTGAGAGCAACATTAACGCCTGTCAGATTATACTCCATGACATTCTCCTAAATTGACTTTCAATTCAACACGTTTCTATTTCTAACTCTCATTTAACTATAGATAATCCTTATCATGCACCATATATTTGAGAGTTTACAGGTCAAAATTATCGGATTGTTTTTGCCCTCAATAATGTGGCCTAGTATAGAGTAAAAGGGATTGAGGGTAGAGATCAAATTTTAATAAAATCAAACATAAAATAACTTTGTCATATTTTAAAATATAGCCAGAAGGAGAAATAAACAATGTAAGGATAAGAATAAATTTTCAAATAAAATCAAATATACTTCTTCAAGTTCCTATCAGAAACAAACACCTTATAAAATTTTTAGTTAAAAAAATTAACAGATGGATTTGGGCTAAAAAAAAAGATTTATAACTCAGAAGGAAGAATGCTTCCTCATATGTTCAAATACTGACTATTATCTTATGCAAGACACTATTCAAGACTATATGTTTGATGCAGAAAGAAAAATATAACACAGAGCCTCTGTCAACAAGGTCCTTATAAGATATTATAAAAGTTTTTACTTGAATTTAGTATATTTAATAACACACATGTGTAAAATAACATCTCTGTGAAAACATTTTTCATATTTCGTGAAAACGAATTTCCACATAAACTATACTTACCAATTCAAATATTAAATTAAAAAATTGAATATGGCATTTTCAATTTATAAAGTAGTATTTAATTGCTAATCAATTTTAAATAGTTATGATCTCAATGGCTTAGAATGAATCTCATGTTTTCTTTTCTGCCTGTAATCTGTTTTTTTGTTGTTGTTGTTGAATATCCCCCCCCTTTCTGCTTGCTCTTGCTGTGTGTTCATTTTTCTGTGTTCTTCTATGTCTGCTTCTTGTCTCCCCCCGTTTTGCAGCGAGGCGCTGAGTTGGCCCTCCGCGCAGGCGACTCGCCCCGCTCGTGGGTGGCTCCATTCCATTTCACGGGTGGCTCAGCTCCATGTTTTTTGCGGGCAGCACAGCTCCATGTTTCGCGGGCGGCTCAGCTCCGTGTTTCGCAGGTGACTTGCCCTGCCCGTGGCAGCTTTTTTTTTTTTTTTGCCTTGCCCAGGGCGGCTTTGCCCCACCCACGGCACCTTGCCTTTCTCAAGGCCGTCTGCCCACTCAGAGAGGTCCCTGGGAACCGAACCCAGGGCTTCCCATGTGGTGTACCGGTGCCCTTTCCACTGGGCTATACAGCCGGTCCTAATCTGTTTTGATGGTATTAAATTTATTTACTCCCTTCGATATGAATAGGTGACAAATTCTCTTAAGAATGGTTAAGTGACTTTTGTACAGAAATAATAATTACATGATTCCTTGACCCCAGTTTGGATAAAAGCAAGAACGATGAGTACCTACACTGGAAAGGTAACCATTTTCTTTGCAACAGGCTCGTTTGAAATCAGGTGAGATAGTGTCAATATTGTTCTAATATATTTTATTGCCAACTAGTAGTTTAGTAAATAGTAATTTTCTATCTTCACTCTGATAATCTGCTAAAACCATTTGACACAGTTGCAGGTCCTTCATCACATTTGTGCTTTACCATTACTCATACACAAAATTGCTATAAACTAACTAGCACTGCCTGATAGTGGAGGCTGTCAGGTCAGAACATACTTTTGGAGATCTATGATATAAAGATACAAAGAACATTCAGAGCCTCTGAATAACATAAGTGAATGAAAAAGAAAGAAATATTCTTTGGGAACAAAGCCCAAAGAGTGTCGTGATGCAAATATAAGGTTTGGTCTGCTTGAGATCAGGAAGAAGACAAGGATGTCTGCTTTCGCCAGTGCTATATCAACATTATACTAAAGTCTTTGCCAGAGCAATTAGGCAAGAGAAAGAAAAGCCATCCAAATCAGAAAGGAGAAGTGATGCTGTCTCTACTTACAGATGACAAGGATTTGTAAAAACGAAAACTCCACAAGAAAATTATTAGAAATGATAAACAAATTTAGCAAAGTTGCTGGCTACAAGATTAACATGCAAATATCAGTTGTGTTTTTACACACCAAAGAATATTCTGAAATGGAAATTCTATTCACAATAGCTCAAAAAAAAAATTACCTACGGATAAATTTACCTAAGGAGTTGAAAGACTTGAACACTGAAAACAATAAAGCACTGCTAAAAGAAATAAAAAGACCTAAATAAATGGAAAGATAGCCCATGTTTATGGATAGGAAGACAACATTATTAAGATGTCAATATTACCCAAGTCTTCAGCAAATTCAGCATCACACCTATCAAAATCCCAGAAGCCATTTTTGTAGAAATGGTAAGGTTGATAATCAAGTTCACATGAAATTGCAATTGGCCCTAAAAAGCCAAATCAACATTGCAAAGAAAAACAAAATTGGCCATCTCACATTTTCCAATTTCAAAACTTACTGCAAAACCACAGAAATAAAATAGTGTAGTACTGGCATAAAGACAGACCCAGAGATGAAAAGAATAGGTTTGAGAGACCAGAAATAAATCTACACATCCAAATCCAACTGTTTTTTTGACAAGGGTGCCAAGTATATTAATTGAGGGAAGAAAAGTCTCTGCAATAAATAGGATTAGTGAAACTGGATACCCACATGCAAAAGAAAAAAAAAGTTAGACCCCTATATCAAAGTAAACACAAAAATTAACAATAAATGGGTTAAGGACCTAAGCATAAGAGCTAAAACCAAAAAATTCATAGAAGAAAACACAAGAAAGAACGTTCATAACCTTGGATTTGGTGATGATTTCTTAAATATGACACCAAAAGCAACAAAAGAGAAAACAGAGAAGATGGACTTCAACAAAATTTAAAACTTTTGTGTGCCAAAGGGCACTATCAAAAATGTGAAAAGACAACCTACGGAATGGGAGAAAATAATAGCAAACCATATATCTGATATAAGGGTTTAATATCCATAATATATAAAGAACTATAACTCAACAATAAAAAGACAAATAACCCAATTAGAATAAGGGCAAGGGGCTTAAATAGACATTTCTCCAAAGAAGATATACAAATTACCAATAAGCATATGAAAACCACTGGTTAGAGAAATGCAAATCAAAACCACAATGGCATGCCACTTCACACACACTAGAATGACTATAACTTTAAAAAATGAAAAAAATGTTGGCAAGATTGTGGAGAAATAGGACCCTTTATACATTGTTGGAGGTACTATAGAATGGTTGTACAGCCACTGTGGAAATCAGTTTGGCAATTCCTCAGAAAACTGAAAACAGAATTACCACATGACCTGGTAATCCAACTTTTTGGTGTGTGTGTGTGTATAAATTGAAAGCAGGGTATAGCAGTTTGAAATAACTCAAAGATATATTTGTACACCAATGTTTGTAAGAGCATTATTCACAATAGGCATAGGTGGAAACAACCAAAGTGTCCATCCACGAATGAATGGCTAAACAAAATATGGTATATACATACAAGGAATATCATTGCACCATAAAAAGAATGAACTTTTGATGCATCCTACAATATGGATGAAACTTGAAGACATCATGTTGAACGAAATAAGCCAGATGCAAAAAGATGAGTATTGTATGATCTTGCTTATATGAAATACCTAGAAGAACCAAACCTCATAGGGACATAGTGGTTTACAGGTTACCAGTGGCAGGGAAGGTGGGGTAGAAGAGGGAATTATACCTTGATGGATGAGTAGTTTCTGTTTGAGGGGATGAAAATGGAGGGACAATAGATGGTGATAGTGCAATATTGTAAATATAATTAATACTACTGAATTATACACTTGGAATGTGGCTAAAATGGGAAATGTTGTGCTCTATATCGATTACTGCAATAAAATTTTTAAAAAATAATTTAAAAGATGAGGCTTGGGAGCCAAATGGACAAAGGTTAAAATTCAGGCATAATTGCTTCCCTGGGCTTTAACCATTGTTAATTAAGGAAACTGGGTCCCAGAAAGGTTAATTTGTAACATGGAACATAAAATTCCAAGATTTAGCACAGTAACTAGTAATTAATAAATAGTAGGATGGTAGTTCCCTTGTCTGTTCAACTGTTAAGCAGAGATTGTGAAAATCTGGCCAAGGCTTGCCACACCCCACCCCCCTTTTTATCTTTCCAAGGTTCCTCAGACTCTAGAGCCACAATTCTCCAAGTGTGCGCACAAATCTAGCAGCAGCAGCATCGCCTGGGACCTGGTTAGAAACGACCACTCTCAGGCCCGGCTCACACCTACAGAGGCAGAAATTCTGCAGGTGAGGCCCAGAAGTCTATGTTTTAATGAAGCCCTCCAAGGGTTTGTGATGCACCCTAAAGCTTGAGAACCACTGCTCTAACGGATCTAATGCCGAAGGAAAGTTTGCTAAGACTATTAAATGACCTACTTTCCACAATTCTAGTTCGATATTTCCTAATGACTCAGCTTCCCTTCAAGGAATTCAATAGTTGATAGGCACTGAAGTAGCAGTTGTCACTGAATCAGCTTTGGAGAAATTAGGAAAAAAGGGCATGTCTCAGGCCTGTTTTACAGGGTAATTTTCTTCATCACAATTCAGGTTTTTAACAAAGATTTAAATGTTTTAAAGTCAAAAACATTGTTTCAAAATCTTTTTTTTTCCAGCCCATTTGTTTAGAAATCCCAACTGTAAAAGAAACCATTCTCCTCCTCCAGCTAGCCACCCCGCCCAGAGCTGAACTCTAACTTGTATTAACAGGAGTTAAAATCTCTATCAACAAAACCAAAAGCCATTCTGAGCACAGAGAGAGATTTTTATAATCAAAACTACCTCTCATTTTCTCAGAAATATGACAAAATAAATGGTCAAGTGTACTCTAGGTATTTTTTAAAGATAAATTTAAATGGGAAAATCCCTCTATTTTTTCAGGCACATTTTAAAAAATTATTAGCTTCTCTACCTCCATTCTTTAGAAATATGTTTTATTATTTTCTGGCACAGATCCCTCTTATTGTTTATAATAACTGTTCATACCAGATGTCAATAAATTGCTTCTCTATTAAGGCTCTTACTTAATTCTCATTTGAGAAAACATTATTCTTTAAAGGAAAGGAAAGCAGTCAATACTACCTTAATTTAAATTCTGCGAGATCTTTTTTTTCTTTCCACTACCACCCATCCACCTATGCAGTAGTATCAACACATCTAGTATTTAGTACCCACCTGGGAGTTTTATATCACCTCATTTTAGTTGCTAATGGGATTAGAGAAGGCCTTGAAAGACCATCGCTTTGAAAAATAACTGTTATTAAACACAAACATTCACAGACACACACACACAAACTCAATAGCCTGCTATAGAATCAACCCAAAGATAAGAAAACCTAAATAAATATGCAAAACTTCAAAAGTTTCAATTCACTTTTTTTTTTTCAATTCACTTTTAGCCTCTAATTATTTAGATATTTAATTTTCTACGAAGCAGATGAACCTTCTGGAATATTACTAACCTGAATTGAATTACTCTAAATTCAGTTTGCTATTATATTTCATAGTCTTTCTAACTTCTACCATATTAGACTGTTTTATTCTATTATTTTAGATTTAATTTCTTAAGTTATATCAGCACAAAAAACTTACTTTGCCAAAAATTAACAGTTGACAATTTGTATTTTTGTACATTATATTTCTGCAATGACCTATTTAATGGCACAAAGGCCTTGATAAGTACAATTGAAGAACTGCTATAGTCAGACTAAGACAGAGGGAATAATGTTTTAACTTGACACAAGGAAACAAACCGTCATCATACGACAAAGCAAATGTGCCCTCATCATACGACAAAGCAAATCCAGCACTCGTGATCACATGAAAATCTGTAGGTATCAGAAGATTTGAATCTTGGGAAACAAGATTATTTAAACAGCAACATATTCAAACCACAGTATTACCTTAGCAAGCAGCGACACTACCATGATACGATCTAGAATACTGCTTTTTACATTTGTAACTCAAAGACGACAAAATAGTGGTATTTTTAGATTTAAAATAAGTAAAACGTAAAAGGTAAAGCGTGTTGCTCTTGTAGGACTGCTAAGGGATGGAGTTTTTTCTTTTTCTTTTTTGAGTAATGAAAATGCTCTAATATTGAGTAAAGTGATGAATATACAACTCTGTGATTTACCAAACACCATTGATTGTACACTTAAGATGGAAGCTATGGATTATGAACACATTTCAATAAAATTGATACAATAAAGAAAAGTAAAGTGTGTTGCCCCTGTGTGTATACTCTATGTATTCTAACACCCAGGAATTTAGCTTTAGCACCAGATCTCACATAGGGACAGCCATCTCTTCAGATCTCTCCTCAGGGATGCCCCTAAGGCTAGTATTTTCCATTCTGCTTCATTTTGAAGCTTTCAATCACTAGAATCATCCCCACTAACACTGATCCTATCACATAAAAAGGAAGGAGCCCTCACAAGTACAAAGGGGAAATAAGAAACAAGAAGCAGAAAAGTGCAACTTTAAACTAAGAAAACAGAGCTATAGAACAAGCCGTTTCGTGTTGTCCTGGCCAACATCCTGGTCGCAGGCAAAAGCTGGATGAATTTAAAATGCCCATTATTAGGAAAAGTAAGTCAAGATTCAAAGCCTATTCATTCCCATTGTGGTTAGATGAAGCAAAAGCATACCTTTTCCCCTTGCAATACACAATTTTGTCCCCCTATTACACTCAATATCATCCAATTTATTCTGACTCTTTCTGGAGTTGAAAGTTGTCTAAGAACTACGGGAAAAAAGTGAAACAACAATTTTACTTCTTTTTCACCAATGTTCTAACACATATTAAAATGGATAAAATTTAGGCGAGGGAACGAGTCAGGACTGTGGGTTACTAGGGCTAGCTCTCAATCTTAAATTGAGCAAGCGTGATTAAGACGTTCAGTTACTCCACATTTACTACACTAACGATTTGTAACTCACAAGACTGATGACCTTTGGTAGAGTATATGCTTAGAACTTTTTGGCACTATTCTGAACCTGAAGAAATGCTTCGAATATCATTGCATTTCTAGAATTTAAATAGACAAAAAAGATAATGAAAGCTACCTCTAGTTTAAGGTTGGTCAGGTGGAGGTACTGTTCTTCAAAAGAGAGTACTGATAAAATATGACATTTAAATTGTTTATTACATAAACTAAATTTTACCATAGTTTCATTTTTAGCAAATCTCATACAATTAAGTTTTCATGGAGGCAAAAGAAATAGTATATGTTCTAAAGAATGTGAAATGTTTACCACCATCTTTATGTGGACTAGATTAAAAAAAAAAAATTAAACAGATGCTTTAAAAAAGTATACTTTTGTGAAATATTTTTTTAAAGTACTGAGTTTGGCTTTTGCACATGGTTTAAATATGAATGAATGAAACTTCTCCGAAATAAAAATTATATTCAATTATATTTTTATATATGATGTTAAGAAACTACTGAGTAACTCAGTGGTCAAGTGTGGGTCATAATTTGAAGAAAGGATGCTTTAACCATAACATCAAAGTTATATGCTACTTATCTTAGATACTCCACAGTAAACAGCATGTTGATTTGCCAGATTTGTGGTTAATTTCTCTCTCCTAGGCCCCTCTTAGTCTTTAATTTTAGGGAATGTGTTATTTATCATAAGTTTACAAGGACAACTTTGTTTGGGGTGACTTGGTAATCTTGGTTACTAGGTGTACTTGGTGCTCTGGGTCATTATAATAAAGGTGACCCCTTATATTTGGCTTAGTACTAGTTTACAAAGCACCAAGTCTATGCTTGTTAGTAACTCAACTTTACACATTGTCAAGGTCAAATGGCCATATAGTATATGATCATGGCAGTTATAATTTTTCTATAACAGAAGACATTTTGTTGGAATAATAAAAGTATTCTCTTATTTTCAGTAAGCTAGTTTTAGAAAAATCACCTAGATATTAGATGTGCAACTCACTAATTCAAACCTTACTCATTGCTAAAGTCTTAATTTTTCCATTTTGCTTTTGGAAAATCTTATCTTAAGTCTTGCCAAAGCTTTGAGATGGCTTCTTACATGTACTTTGTGCTTCAGTCTGATGTGCATGTGCCATCTAAATTCTTAATTCTCTGTGCATACTTTTAGAGAGGGAGATACAATGTGTTTTAATTGTTCTCTCCCCAACATCTTAGCAGTTCCCTGTATCTTCCACTCTCTCCACCTCCCTTGTGCCTCTTCTGACAGTTTAGCATTCTCATAACCAAGATTAAGGGCAAAATGGGGAAAAAACAAACCTTGTATAGTCAACGGGAAGCAAGATCATCTAAAAATTGGCAAACAAATTATTCATAAAGAATAACAGTCCGGGGCCGGCTCGATAGCCCAGTGGATAGGGCGCCGGCATACCACATGGGAGGCCCCGGGTTCGGTTCCCGGGGACCTCTCCTAGCGGGCAGACCGCCTTGAGAATGGCAAGCCGCCATGGGCAGGCCAGAGCCGCCGTGGGCAGGGCAAGAAGCTGCCACGGACATGGCAAGAGCCGCCACGGGCAGGGCAGGTCGC
>PVKH010031773.1:0-12272 GCA_004027955.1 Chaetophractus vellerosus
TTCAACAAAAGGTCCTGGGACAACTAGATATCCATCCACATACAAAAGAATAAAGTTGGACATCTACCTCACACCATACGCAAAAATTAACTCAAAATGATCATAGACATAAATGTAAGAGCTAAAATTATAAAACTCTTAGAGGAAAACATAGGTGAAAATCTTCGTGACCTTGGATTAGACAATGATCTCTTATTTATGACACCAAAAGCACAAGTAACCATATAAGTTGGACTTCATCAAAATTTAAAACATTTGTGCTTCAATGAATACCACAATAAAGGTAAAAAAAGGTAACCTACAGAATGGAAGGGAATATTGGCCACTTCATAGCCACTACGATGGCTGTAATCAGTAAGACAGACAATAACAAGTGTTAACAAGGACATGAAATTGAAACCTTCATACATTCCTGGTGGTGCAGCTGCTTTGAAAAACAGTGTCGCAGTTCCTCAAAAAGTTAACTACAGGGTTTCCATAGGACCCAGCAATTCCACTCCTAGGTATATATCCCCAGAAAAGTAAAAGCAAAGCAGCATTATTCAAAATAGCTAAAAGCTGGAAAGAACCCAAGTGTTCATCAACAGATGAATAAACAAAACACACACACAAACAAACATGCATGCTCACACAGGAATTATTATTTAGCCATAAAAAGGAATGAAGTTCTGATGCATGCTACAACATGGATGAACCTTGAACACATGATGCTGAATGAAATAAGCCAGACACAAAAAGACAAATACTGTATCATCTCACTTATGTGAAAAAACAGGAATATGCTATTCACAGAATACAGGTTACCAGGGGCCTGGTGGGGGTGTGGAATGGGGAGATAGTGCTTAATTTGTATGGGGTTTCTGTTTGAGGTGATGGGAAAATTTTGGTTATGGATGGTGATAACGGTGGCATAACATTGTGAATGTAATCAGCACCACTAAATTATATGCTTAAAAATGGAGGGACATGGATGTGGCCCAAGCAGTTGGGCACCTGCCTAGCACATGGGAGGTCCAGGGTTTGGGCACCAGTGCCTCCTAAAGAAGACAAGTAAGACAGCGAGCTGATGCAATGGGCTGGCACAGCAAGCTGACACAACAAGATGACACGAGCAGACACAATGAGGAAACATAATGAGGATACAACAAGCGAGGAGCGGATATGGCTCAAGCGATTGGGCACCTCCCTCCCAAATGGGAGGTCCCAGGTTGGGTTCCCAGTGCCTCCTAAAAAGAAGACAAGCAGACACAGAGAGCAGACAGCGATCACAAACAACTGGGGGGGGGGGGGTTAGAAATAAAAAAAAATCTTTTTCAAAAAATCGATAAAATGGGAATTTTTAGGTTATATATATGCTACCAGAATAAAAATTTTTTAAAAAACTGTACAACACAAACAATGTAAACTATGGACTACAGTTAATAGTATAATTATAATAATTTTGTTTCATCAATTGTAACAAAGCTACCACACTAATGCGAAATGTTAATAACAGGGAAAACTCTTTGTTGGGGGTGGCAGTATATGGGAACTCTGTACTTCCTGCATAATTTTTCTATAAACTACTACAACAGCTCTAATTTTAAAAATGTATTTTTTTAAGTTAAATATAGTTACCATAGGACCCAGCAATTTCACTCCTAGGTATGTTCCCAAGAGAAGTGAAAATTTGTATCACACAAAAATTTGTATATGAATGTTCATAGCAGCATTATTCATAATAGCCCAAAGTGGAAGCAACCCAAGCATCCACCAACTGGTGAACTGATATACAAAATATGATATTATCCATATAATTTAACATTATTTGGCAATAAAAAGAAATGCAGTACTGGGAAGCAGATGTGGCTTAAACAGCTGGGTGCCCACCTACCACATGGGAGGTCCTGGGTTTGGTCCTGGTACCTCCTAAAGAAGATGAGCAAGACAGCAAGCTGATGCGATGGGCCGGCACAGCGAGCTGACACAAGATGAAGCAACAAGTAGACACAAGCAGGAAACACAATGCAAGACACAACAAGCAGGGAACAGATGTGGTTCAAGTAACTGGGCAGCTCCCTCCCACATGGGAGGTCTGGGTTCAGTTCAAGGTGCCTCTTAAAAAGAAGGCAAGCAGACAGAGAGTGCACACAATGAACAGACACAGAGAGCAGACAGCAAGCATAAATAACGAGGGGAGGGGGAGAAATAAATAAAAATAAATCTTAAAAAAAAAATGCAGTACTGATTAATGCTACAACATGGATGAATCTTGCAAACATTAAGTCAAATGAAAGGCGCCAGATACAAAAGGCCACCTACTGTGTGAGTCCATTTATATAAAATATCCGGAATAGGCAAATCCATAGAGACAGGAAATAGATTAGTAGTTGACAGGGGCTGAGAGAAGAAAGAATGGGAGTCAATGGTAGTGGGTACAGGACTTTTTGGGGGATGATAAAAATGTTCTCAAATTAGATAGTGGTGATATTTATGAATATATTAAAAACCACTGAATTGTACATTTTAAAATGGTGAATTTTATGATATCTGAATATCTAAATTTTAAAAATTATTTCAAAGCCCATTATGGAAAGACAAAAGATGGAGGCACAAAATGTGTATTTCACTATAAAGGGGAAACCAGGAGAGTCATTAGGCTGCAAGATTCCTATTATCATTTGGAAGCTTGCAACTGCCATAACCCACAGGTCACATGTGCAGGGGTTGTATGTCATAGGGACAAAGCAGCAGGCCAGGCGCTCTCCTCTAGACAAGGTGATTTCTACACCTGAAAGACATCAAGGCATGGAAAGAAACTGTTATAAAAAGGGTGGGAAGGGGTTAGACACATTAATCACACTTTAATGAACCAAAAAACATGTAAAGAAACCGAATAAAAGCAAGAGTAATGAATGAAAATATACTGGAGAAAATTTAAGAAAGTATATCAGAAAAAAGCTTCCTGGCAGAGAGAATGCTGCCTCCACAGGAAGAATCATCATCCCTTGAGAATTAAAAAGTCATTTAGACAAAGAGCAAGCAATCCCCAAAGAACATAAGCTGTGTGGTCTAGGAGAGCTTTCCCAGAATTCTCTCCAGCACAGCCAGCTTTTTTTCTTTTTCTGGCAAGCGCAAGAGGCAAGCCGAAATTAGAGTGACCAACATTCAAACAAAATGAACTGAAAGCCCATGACCTCGTGGCATGTTATTTCAACGTCTTCTGGGTGTGCTGGCATACCCATCAGACAAGCACAAGCTGCTGCTCCTGAGCCAGCCTCCTGAGTCAGATGTACCACAAATTAGGCCTGCTTGGAAACAGGGAAGTTTAAATCTCAAAGAGACCACAGTGGTTATCTATAGAGATGTCAGCTAAAGAGAGCATCTAATCTGGACCCTCTTATTTTAAAGATGACAATTTTAAAGGCAAGACAGGTAAAGTGACTTTTGCCTAAGATAAGGTATCAATGGTAGAGCAAGGACAAGAACTGTAACTTCCCAATCCCACTATTCCACTATGCCAAATGTAGAAGCAAGCAGTTGAATTGATTTTTCTGTTAAAACAGTATCTGAGCTAACCTACTGATTACATCTTTTTGCAATTAAAATCCACATTTATATGTGCCAGCAGAGCAGGTATCAGAGACCAAGTCACTAACCAAGTAAAGCTTCCATGAGCTGGCTGCCCCAAGTCAAACCAATATGTATTAAAACTACCACATACGAGACAAGCAGAGACTTAGGGTCCAATATTATAAAGAACACAGGAAAAGGAGACACAAAGAAAGAAAACTTCAGAATGATACAAAGCAGGGACTAGCAAACTATGGCCCAATGGCCAAATCTGGCCCACGACTTGTTTTTGTATGGCCTGTTAGCTAAAAATGTTTTTTTTAAAAATGGTTGAAAAAAATTTTTAAAAAGACTATTGCATGACTTAACACATGAAAAGCATATGAAATTCAAATTTCAGTGTCCATAAATAAAACTTTATTGGAACACAGCCATACTCATTCATTTATGTATTGTCTGCTTTTGCACTGGAATGGCAGAGTTGAGTAGTTGCGACAGAGATCCTATGGCTGCAAAACCTAAAATACTTACAATCTGGACTTTTACAGTATAAGTTTGCCAGCGCCTGCTAAAATGCCTTAAGACAAGAGGCTGAGATGCAAAATAATTTTATGGTAGTTCCAGGGGTTTTTAGCAAGTATACAGCAAAAATAAATTCCAGACTACCACTTCAAATTATACAAACTGCTCATTTTATAATCAGAGAAGGAACAGTGGATGACAGTAAGAGTTCAGCTTCAGAATCAAATCAATGTCAGCAGTGACCTTTGAAAGTTACTTAATTGGCTCTATTAGCCTTGGTGTCCTCATTTATAAAATAAATATATAAGAATATCCATGAGAATTGTTATGAGACTTGAAGAGAAAAAAGCACTTAGCACAGAGCCCAAAAAGGACACAATAAATAAGAGTCATTATTGTTGTTACAAGAAATGGTGCAAAGTGTGGTCTAAAGTAAAGACAGGAGAAGATGGACATTTCCTCTGTGAGCACAAAAGTAAATATCAAAACTATGAAACTTCTCCCACCACTTACTTCAACCAGAAAGATTTAGATAAACAACCTGTAATCTAATTTCCCTGATATATCTACCCACTGTCTAGAAAAGTGACTTTACATGCCAATACATCAGAATCTCTGTTCTCAAAGGTAATGGTAGTTAAGTATCATATCTTAAATCTGTATTGAACTTCATCCTTCACAATCATAGCCTCAGACAGCATGGTCAAGTGGAATGACCACAAATTCTGATATCAGACACAGTCTTTAGTGTGGGCACAACATGAGCACATATAAGCTATGTGACCTAGAGTGAAAATCGTTCTGGACATTGTGATGCAACCTCATCTATAAAAGATGGTAATAAGACTACCATCTTTCCCGACTTGTAACGATCATTAAATGAGGTGCCTCACAGAGGCGCACCTAGCAGGTCCTCAATAACAATCCCCTTCCCCTCTCTGCTCTCCACCCCTCTTCAATCCTCACAACAATGCTCTGAGATAAACAATACAGGCAATATTATCCTCAATTTACTGATGAGGAAACTGTGGCACAGGTAGATGCTGGCATCAGGGCTAGAACACAAGTTTTCCCAGTGTGTTTGCTAATAAATTCCAAATACTAAATATGAGATGAGGACCATGGACCAAAAGTTGGGGACTTACATAAAACAACCACACCAAGCCTGTGGCTTAGCTCTGCACAAATAAAGCCTCATCATGAAGGAACCAACCCGATCTACTCAAACCCAACATTAGAACTGTCTCCAGGATGATGGTCCTCTGCAGAGCCACATCCTCACTACGCTACACCGAGCCACGCTGCTGCTGAGGACCAGCAGATCAACACACATTTACTCAAGAAGTAAGAGAAAAGAAGTCAGGAAGAACTAGCCACAGATAGCAGGCCAATGTGAAGTCTCATTTCAGAGACATCCATTCCAGGTGTTAAAAATTTCCAGAGTGGGCAAGTTACATATTGAAAATTAGCCAAAGAAGGACCAAAAAATAATTGACTCCAAAAAAAAAAAAAAAGAATATTACTTCAGAGGACTCTGAATTCTCAAATGGTTAGTGTCAAGAACTCGGAATATTAAAAGGTAAAGGAAGATTACCACAGCAATCAGGGCTCTTTATACATCTCCTATGTTTAAAAAAAAAACAAAAGGGAAACTAGTCTGAATTTCTTGAAGTGTTATAATCTGGTAAAACAAAGTATAAAGAAAAAATAGCGTACCAAACCAAAACACACATAAGATTAACAACTACCTATTACTTTCTTGAAGAATGGTGGTATCAGGTCAGAGAAACCAGAACTCTAGTGCATACATGTATGTAAATGTACATATTATGTATCAGTGATACTTGATCCTGAATAGCCAGTGAAAACCTATGTTTAACAGTGATCACAACTTCTAAATTCAACATTCTCACAGAAGAAAGGATTCATACATATAACATACTGCTGAATTTATAAACCTTTAGCGAGTCAAGGTGTTACAATCAGAAAAAAAATTTTTTTAACTAAATAAACCACAGAAAGGGCCGGCTCGATAGCCCAGTGGATAGGGCACCGGCATACCACATGGGAGGCCCCGGGTTCGATTCCCGGGGACCTCTCCTAGCGGGCAGACCGCCTTGAGAATGGCAAGCCGCCATGGGCGGGCCAGAGCCGCCGTGGGCAGGGCAAAAAGCTACCACGGACAGGGCAAAAGCCGCCACGGGCAGGGCAGGTCGCCCGCGAATGGAGCGCAGCCAGCCACCCGCGAACTGAAAGCCGGCCGTGAATGGAAGCAGAAGTCGCCCACAAGCGGGGAAAGCCGCGCCTGCGCAATGACCACTCTCGGCACGTCGCCACAGCGTGGGGGAAGGGAAGACATGTAATAAAATAAATAAATCTTTAAAAAAAAAATAAAAAATAAAAAAATAAACCACAGAAAAATTGGAAATTATTTTTAAAGTGCCATATTTCAATACCAGACACATAGCAAAATCACACAGAATTTGGAGGACAATGATAAAATAAACTCAGCTCAAGAACAGCCTTCCAATAAGTTTAAAAGGAAGGTAAGAATATTTCAAAGAAAATGTGCCTAAAAGCAAAGGATTTTTTCTCCAAAAACAGAGAAGATGCTATTTTTCTAAGTAGGCAGTCTTTGTTTTGGGGTGAACATTTCTGCCACCAAATCGCCTTACGCTACCAACAGGTCAAAAAGCTCTAAATCCCCCTTCCTCTTGGTCAATACAGGCTGACAAGGCACTGGAAGCTGAGGATTCAGCTGGTGCTGGTGCAATCAAGGAATTGGTTATTGGTTACCTACAGGGGAATTGAGCAAACACTATATTAAGCCTAACAAGAGCCGGGTTTCTCACTGTTGGAAAGGGGAATTACAAATATAGAAAGGCCAGGGTTTAAAAAAAAAAACGGCTGGATTGCAAGTGAAGATATCAGTGGGAACTCCTGTTTTTAAATACATATAAAGATATGGATGGGGTAGATATAGGGAGCAGGGAGTGAAGGATTAACAGTTTCTGTTTGGAATGATAGAAAGGTTTTGATAATGGATGATGATGGTAGCACAACACTGTGAATATAATTAACAGCACTGAATTAAGTATTTAAATGTGATTAAAAGGGGAAACTTTAGGTTGAGTATGTTACTAGAACAAAGGAAAAAAAAATCCAAGGAACTCCACAACTCAAATAATGAACCCTAAGTTAAACCGTGGACTATAATTAATAGTACAATTATAAAACTTGCTTTCATCAATTGTAACAAATGTACCACATCAATGCAAGATATTACTAATAGGGTGGCTTATGGGAATCCTGTATTCTATGCATGATTGTTTTGTAAACACACCATTTTTATAATTAAAAATACATATATAAATACATATATAAATACGGGTATGTGTGTAAGTTTAAACATACATGTTATTTCCTAACTCCATCCATTAAAAGGGTCTAAAAACTGATAACCCAATGACAATGAGCACACCTAGTGCCCAAATCTTGGCTTCTAAATACCATTCCTCACTAAAAGAAACAAGGCTCCTGTGATGGTTAGGCTAATGTGTCAACTCGGCCAGGTAATTGTGCCCAGCTATTAGGTCCAGCAAGCACTGGGCTAATTGAGTTTACTGCATGGATGGCTGATTACATCTGCATCAATCAGCGAGATTGGATAAAGAATGGATGACGCTTTTATCCATTCAGTTGACTGCCATAAAAGGGAACTGATTTCAACATTCAGAGAGAATTTCCCAGCTCGTCGTTTGACAGCGAACTTCTCCCAAGAACTCATCGAGGACTCTTCATCAGTCTTTCAACGGAGCCCCTGACTTGCAGCTTGCTGGCGGAACCTGGACTTGTGTATCCCCACGGTCACGTGAGAGACTCTTATAAAATCTTATATTTTTAACAGATATCTTGTGTTGATTCTGTTTCCCGAGAGAACCCTGACTAGAACAGCTCCCTAAAAAAAAATAGCTGATTCCAGCAATATAAGCTTGGAACATCTTGCTGTGCCAGATAATAAGAAAGTACTCAAAGAATGATGGGAATGTATCAAAATGACAAAAGAGCCGGTTTAAAAGAACTCCCATCGTCCAAAACTAGGACAACTTAAAAACCAAAATAAATAATAGCAATGGATTATAAGAAAATGAATGAATGAATGAATACGGAAGAAAAAGTTCTACTTTGCAGTAGTACAACAACTAATAAATACAGAATCAATATTGGAATTAGAAAATCACTATTTGGCAACCATCACAGTAATAACTGATTCACACAAGAATCATCAATGGATGCTAAAACTGGTGGATGAATTTAACTAATGTTATGTTGGAGAAACTTCCACAGACATCATCTTAACCAAGCAATAAAAGTTATCACCACCAGTAACACAGACAATTGATACAGTATGCCTACCGATGACGCACTGAGAACACAGCATCATTTATGTAGTATTCTTGCCGAAAATACATAACTCTAAATCTAATCATGAGGAAGGGGTAAACAAACCCATATTGAGGGACATTCTATAAAGTAACTAGCCAGTACTCTTTGGAAATGTTAGTCATGAAAATCTAAGAAAGACTGAGGAATTATTCTTAATTAAAAGAAACTAGGGGAGCCAATGTGGCTAAGTGGTTTGAGTGCTGGCTTCCAACATACAAGGTGGCTTCCCAAATACAAGGTCCCAGATTCAATCCAGAGAGAGAGAGAGAGAGAGAGAGAGAGAAGAAGGGAGGGAGGAAAAGGAAAGGAGGGAGGGAAAAGAAAGAGAAAGAAAAAAAGAAACTAAAGAAACACGACAACTAAATGTAAAAGATGAGACTCAAGTGGATCGTGGGCCTAAAAAGGACACTATTGGAGCAAGTGACAAAATCTGAAGGGGGACTGTGAGTTACAAGGCAGTAATGTGGTCCATATTAATTTCCTGATTTTGATGACTGTACTGTGATCATGCAGACAAGTGTTCTTGATTTTAGGAAATACACACAGAAGTATAAAGGATAATAGGATATCATACCTGCAAATTACTCTCAAATAGTTCAGAAATAAATGTGAATAAATACCAAGAGGATAATAAGACAATCTGAAGAAGTCTGGGTGAAGGGTATACAGGAGGTATGGGTACTATTCTTACAACTTTTCTGTAAGTTTGAAATTATTTCAAAATAAAAAGTTTCTGTGTGTGTGTGTGTGTGTGCGTGTTTAATTTAAGGGTCTAAACTTACTACCCACTGTTTAAGAGCCTCAATGATAAAACAAACAAATCACTAGAACTAGGTCTGTTAATTTGTCTTTCTCCCCACCCCCTAACCTCCTTTTTCTTACTCTTCTAAGAAAGATTGCTGTGTTGCAAGGATAATATCTGTCATAGCTGCATTTTCTTCTTCCAAATAAAATTCTAAGGGGAATGGATGTGGCTCAAGGGGTTGAGCATATGGTAGGTCCCGGGTTCAGTTCCGAATGCCTCCTAAAAAGAAAAAAAGCAAACAAACTTTAAAAACCTGTTCAGGAGAGCCGATGCAGCTCAGTGGTTGAGCACCGGCTTCCTACATATGAGGTCCAGGGTTCAATCCCTGACCCTAGTACCTCAAAAAATAAAATAAAATAAAATAAAATTCTAGAAACTTTCAAATCACACAATTCAAACCTTCTCTGAGAGTGCTGTTCAAACAGGCTATCTAATGGCAAGAAAGGATCTTAGGTTTTAGGGAAACTGGGCTCTTTCTATGTCAATTATCTGGGAGGAGATTCTAAAACTTACGTATAAATATAATCTAATTAGGCTCTATATTCAGAAAAGCCAGTAACCCCTTAAACAATGTCCCTAAAAGTCTTGAGAAATAATTGATGGAAGTTCAGACTTACAATAATTTAGCACCTTTCTCTAAGAGGCAAGAGTACCACATATACTTTTGGGTTAAGCGAAGCCTTATAAACTTGTTGCAAACCCTTTACCCCTGGGAGGTGGCTTTATAAACAAAGGGGAATCAGATTAAACAGAATCAAACAAAAACAATGCCTGAGTATTAAAAGACAACAGTCCCCCACGCTAATCTAGAAACAATGGGAGAGACTGGGGAAATGCCAAGAGAAATTCTCTATTTAATTTTCAAGACACTGGATTGAAAGTTGAGGATTTTATTTTCTTTCTTCTCTTCACCAAGCTCTAAGATTTCCTTCCCCGTCCCCCAAACCTAAGGCCCTCACTAACAAGGTAGGCTGTGCAAATCAAAATGCAAGGTCAGTTCAGCAGTATTTTCAGTCAGCACATGGAGGGACAGGAAGAATAAGAGTCTCTACTCTTTCAACTACAGTTTGAAAGCAGCGAATGGCGTTACATCATTGCACACACCATGGCTACAGAGTGGGGACAAATGACTCAGCTGAATCCCTATCATCTTTCAACTGAGGCAAAAGAATGAAAAAGGCTTTCTAGAAGTGAGGGGAAGAACTCATGGAAAGCCTCTGAAGGAATTACAGATGAGAAGTGTAATTATCAGCTGGGAGCTTGTGAGAAATGTAGCCTCTCAGGCCCCACCCCAGAATCTGCATTAAGTTTTAACAAGGCCAGCAGGTGATTCGTGTGCATAAAGTTGGGGAAGCACTGTATTAAATTCCTTGACCCTTTATCCCACCCCCACCTCCACCCGCCCGCCTCAGAAACAAATTCCCCAGCAAATTCAGCTTAAACTTTGTTTCCTCAGAGGCCTTCCAGATCCCCAGAGGAGGTCAGGTTGTCCTGCTATATGTACTCTGGACACTTCTTCTCTTCCACAGGACTTATCACAATATTAAATAGTGGTCTAATAACTGTTTAATATCGGTCTGCTCTATGCTAGAAGCTCCATAAGGACAAGGACCATGTCTCTCTTATCCACCATCTTAGACCCAAAGCCCAGAACAATATCAGAGACAAAGTAAAAGTAAACATTAAGTAGTTTTTTTACTTGATGAACGGCCTTACTACGTATCAAGCTCAGTACTAGACTGTGGAGGGTATAAAAACAATCAAGAAATCATCCCTGCCCCTAAGAAGCTTAGTGGATTTTGCTGAAGAGAACAAGGGCCACGCTTTTAAGAGCAGGCATTGCCCTCACAGCCACATTTTCTATTTTTTTCTGGCAGATGACAACACATAGCCTTCCACTCCTTCAGTATGACCTATAGGCAAGCACTTTAAATTTCCTCACCTAGTCCTCCCCTCATCTAGATTTCCCATTCCCAGAATTCAATACCTTGTCCAACATACTCATTCTGCCCTTTCTAGTGCATCTCCAAATTTCTTCAGCATCATTTCATTCTTTCCTAGGAGGCTCATGTTATTACTGGTAACATTTTCTCCAGCCTGCTTCCCTCATCAGTCCTCTTACTATGAGCTGTCAAATTTCCCTTGTTCCCTCATACAAGAATGTCTCACTGAACTTAAGTCTAGCTACTCAGTTGATTATTTCCTTTGCGCTCTCAGCCTACTCTATTCTCAGCAGAAATCACTCCAATCTCTGTCCCAGATCACTTTGAAGAGTCTCCCAATTAACTGTTAGTCGTCTTCCCACTTTCCTCAGTCACTTCATATATTCCCCAAAGGGATATTCTGTGTCTGAGCATATGTTACCATCTCTTCTATGATTATATTTTTCTATGATCACATTCTTATATGTATTCTTTATTGTTTAAGAGACAAGACTCTCTCTGGACTTACACCAAATACCATGGTAACAAAAACATATTTGAATGCCTAAACCAATAGCAATGAGGGAACATCATTTCCTTTTATCTCTGGGAAAAGAAAAACTCCCAGAGAACTATAAGTGGATGGGCAAAGAACACAGTGTGACAGGAAGGGAGGTGCACCATGGAGAAGGCACTAACAAACGAATAAGCTTAGGCTACCATCAAGCCAGATAGCAGCTGTCTCTGACAGGCTCAAAAATCCTCCCACCCCAGCCCCAATCCCAGGTGAGGAAAGCTGATGCAGCAGTTTACAATGCAGCCACCAAAAACAGCAAACTCTAGATTCTATGACTTTGATATAAAGGTCTATTATAAGCACTATATGTGCACAAAGTATTAAGAGATGTGCTTCTGTGTTCTGCCAGGAGCAGGGCTGCCAATTCCAAAGGCCTTGTGTGTTTTCCAATGTCCCACCTGTAACAGTGTTACCCAACAATGATGCAATGGAACCCTCATCCAAAGAT
>PVKH010031774.1:0-12272 GCA_004027955.1 Chaetophractus vellerosus
TGTCTTCCCCTGGTGTGGCATCCCGCTGAGTCAGCTCACTGCGCGGAGGCGGCGGCTTACTTTCTCCAGGAGGCCCCGGGAACCAAACCCAGGCCTCCCGTGTGGTAAACCAGAGCCCTACCAATTGAGCCACAGCTGGTTCCCAGTTTTCTTTATTTTAAAAAATTTATTTATCCTCCCCTCCCCCAGATGGTTATCTGGCCTTTCTGCTCATTGTTTGCTCACCTTCTCTAGGAGGCACTGGGAACTGAACCCAGGACCTCCCCTGTAGGAAGCAGGTGATCAACTGCTTGAGCCACATCTGCTCCCAATTTTTGCTTTCTATTGCTTGTATTTTGTAGTGATTGTTAAAACATCAATTGTTTCAGTTAATTCTTGTGCCTTTTCTCCTCCTTTTGTTACTTTCTTTGCTCTCTTTAATTCTTGATTACTCGGCTATTATTCATATTCAGTTTTTTTTGGAGGAGATGATTTCTTTGGAAAGTAGAGAAATTTGACTCTTGTCTTTTCAGTCCATTAAACATTTCACAAATATGAGATTGGTATTTTACAACTCTGGGGAATTCACTGATGACATAACCTTGCTAGTCAGAATCAATATTTATTGTGAAGTAAGTTTTCTTTATTCTAATTCTCCTGTACCCTGTCAAAAGATTACAGTTATGAGGAAAAGGAGACTTTCCTCCAGCCACTACATTCCCACTGTGCTCAGGCTGTGTATACTGTAGTTCAGTGACTCTGTGGCTGCAGAAGACTGTGTTGTTCCACTCCCCCGTAGTCTACCCACAGCGTGGGAGGCTTCCTGACCTCAGCTACGAATTGAAACACTCCGCACCTCTGAACTGCTTTACCCAACATAAAGCCTCCTTTCTATTCTGCCACACTTCTTTCAGCGTGCAGATGTGCCAGTGTCTTTGGATCAGTTCCAAGTTTTTGAAATGGAATAATTGACACTGAGGGAAGATTAAAAAGAATGAAACAGCTGTGTGTCCTAGAAACATAACCTTGTGCTCTTGGGGGAAGACAATCTTATCTTTTCTGTGGAAGACCTTTATGATAAACCCCACAGTAGAGTACAGGCAGGCGGGGAATTACATGTAGTTATATCTTTCTATCAGTTGATACAAAGGGTGAAGAAAGGTGCTGCTTTCTGCTGGGGATTGTCTCAATGAAGACTGTTTCTGAGAGCTCCCTTTCTTCTTTAATCCTAAAAAGCGAAGTGAGTTTTGCTCTTAGAAGAATCACATTGTTAAAACACTGCAGCATCTGAAATGACACAAATAGGATTTGTGTTGTGCACTGCCTGCAGTTACCAGCAGTGGTAGTGATAGTCTGAGCAACACTCAGAATACTATACAGGCACTAACCCTTATCAAATAGTTAATATGCTCAAGGAACCATGTCATTTAGTTCTCACGACCCTTATTATCCTCATTTTATGGGTGAAGAAACTGAGATGCAGATTAATTTACTCATCCAAGGTCCCACAGATAGAAAGTGGTGAATCTGAACCCTTGTCTGCTTCTAGAGCTGACACTCTGCCTAGACATTCTATGTAGTATGCCGTACTACCTCTCCATATTTATTCTTCTCTTAGAATCACAGAATGTAGGTGCTGGAAAGGACCACTCATTCAACCTTATATTTCCTTCAAGTCTTGAGCTCTTTTAATGCTAGGAGCATGGACTTGGAAGTGGTCTTTATATCACTACCTCCTAATGGTAGATAGGAAAAGGTATTGGAAGAAGTGGTGTATCAAAAATCATTTTCCTGGGTGAAAAACAAGAGAGGGTAACTCTTCCGTTCAGGAATTCCAGTGCACTGAGAAGAGGAAATACAATGGATGTGAAGAGCTGGCAGTGGCAGCTTGGCCATCTCCTGCCAGATGCTGGTCTGCCTTGTAGGGAGCCCAGATCCAGGCAAGCCTCTTCATTTTAGAAAGGGGAAAACCGAGGGCCAGAGAGGCCAAGGCCACAAGTAAGTTACCCGAGTGAAGAGGATGCTCCATGAGATTGTTTGCTTCATCAATGTGTGGTCTGTGCTTGTCCGGTCCACCCCTGTATCTGCAGTGACCAACAAAAAATAGTAAGAGTGTAAAATTAGGTTGAATGAATCTTCAGTCATTATGTAAGGTGGCTTGTTCGTGCTCTTGATTTCTTACAGTCACTTTTGTGCCTAGTTTTTCTCTGGTCCCACGTGTGCTGCTGTTGGAGGTATCTCATTTGGGGGTAAAAGGAGAAATAAACTTAGCCCTCTTGTGTTTTTGAAAATTCCCCCCACTCTGCCCTGAGATCTGGCTGGCCTTTGATGCTGGCAACCTCAGTATTTGCACATCAGTAATTGCTAATGATGGTCTTGGTGTCTGTGACTTGCCTTCTTGTCTTGAACACATGCTTCTGGGGATTAGAGGAAGGGGAGGGAAGACGTCTCTCAGCATTTTGGTACATTTCCAAAGGAGCAAAAAGCATATAGAAATAGGAATGTCACAAGCCAAACCAAAACAAAACAAACTCAACTGAGCAAAATAAACTCTCCTGGCCCAATAGGGACCACCTTTAAGAAGCATTAAATGAAGTTTGCTTTCAAAGTCGAAATAACTTGATTAGAAACTTCAGGAAGAGAAGCCCTCCTTTATAGCAGAATGACTGATGCTACTCCCAGGACCCAGTGGAACTCTTTCTGCTCTCCTTTCTAGTTTTATTAGCCTAAATCAAATAGAAAGCATGCGTATTTGGGGTATACCAAAACACCTTTAACTTGTGTTTTCATTTTTGTTTGCCTTTTGACAGGCTATAATCACAGATCCATTCAAGCTTGCAGCAAAGTCTGATAATACCAAGTCCAGATGCCCCCCTGATGTTTCTAGAGGCTGCTGTAGCACAAAGAAAAGCTGCTAAATCTACAACTGACTGGAAGATCTAACCAGTAGTGGGCAGGAAACTTACGAATGAGTTGCATATGTTCTTTAACCTGCTCTTTCCTCTAGCAAAGACCAGAAGAATAAATGGTAAGAAGGCAATGTATTCTAGATCACTGATAAGGAGAAATTAATTCTTTTTAGAAGATATTACTTAAAGGTTCTACAACCAATCAAAGATCAAGCAGTTTTTCTGTTTCTTAATTTATTCAAAGTTCTGGTGCCACTTAGTGGTCAGAAATGGAACTGAATGGTAGACTTAAGGCTTGGTCAGTAAGCTTCAAGAAAGGCTTTAGAAATGAGTTGGCAGAGGGTCTCAGAAAAAAACATCAACTCTGCTCTGCATAGCACCTTTTGGACTTTTTGTCATTAAACAGAGCTCCAATCAAAATCATGCTAATCATGCCAAAAGATTGTCGCATCAAATTTGGGAGAAGTGCTCTTAAGGTAATGTGTCTTTAAAACCTTGCAGTTGAATAAAGAAAACAAATGAATAATAAATTTCTTGGACCTCAGTTCACCTTAAAGACTGACAACATAAGGCTATAGTGACTATGTGCAGTAAACCCTAACTGGATTAGGAAGAGAGTTTGGTAATTTTAAAAGAGAGCTCGGAGATGTAAGCATGGTGGGTTTTCATTTCCTTTATAAAAGGAAAATATTAGTTGGATTCAGTTCTAGTTTCCTTAGTTAAAGATGATTAAATCATTAGAAATTAAGAACATTAAGGAAAGGTTCAGGGATGATTAAATAAATTCAAGTCTACTTGTACTTGAAGACCTTATAGGGGGACACAGAAAGGTATATAAGTCATGGTCCTTGTCATCAAAGAGCTGATAGTTTAGTTTTTAAATAACAGCCTTCAAGCAATGAAGAGTTTTAATAAGAGTATCTGATCCAGTTTCTCTTAACTCAAGGGGAAGCTACCATGGCCTGACGGATTTTTGATTAAGGGTAAAATTTTTAGGTCCTGTACAACACTGGAATTTATTCTACAGGATAGACTTCTTTGAAGAAAGCTGTTAAAAATGGAGACATTTTCTGATTTCTGAGTGGGTTCATTTGTAGACCCTGACTTACTACTACTTACTACTTAGAATGGTACAGCTGAGATTGAGCATATGTCACTATCCTTGCACACAAGATAATCCTGCGTAAGAAGAAATGATGAAAAGAAAGGGTGTTCTGGTTATTTGGTAGCTCCCCCTAAAGATGTTAAGTGATGAGATTGGGCTGGGATATGGAAATTCATATTGTTCTTTTCCAAGAAATGCATACATTATATATTATCTTCTAACAAAAGTATATATTTTAAGAAGGATATTTGACTTATCTAGAAAAATGTGTATTAGACAATATAAAATTCAAGTAGGCATGTTGTGTCAGAAAAAAAATGCCATGAACAGCTTAAACATTCAAAATAGGTGAAATAGACAACTAGGAAAGTACAAGCTCTTACCAAAGAGGCTTCCTCTCCTTTAAGAGGGAGAGGCAGTATGAGAAGATGCTTAAGAACAAAAACACTAATGCCAAGCTATAGTTTCTTTTCCCCCAACTCTGCCACTTACCAGCATTTTGGCCCTGAGAAAAATATTTAACATCTCTATGCCTTTGTATGAAGTTTTTTGAAAAAGTGTCTGGCACATGGTTTTGATTACTATTAGTCTAGATCTATAAGGTTGCTGCAAGCCTGTGATGTCAGGACCAACTAAAGACCAATGCTTCTTTTTCTACCAGAGCATGGTTTAAGAAAGCTGCCTATAGCTCTTTTGACAGCAGGAACTTTTTCCTGAACTTTTTATTATGACAATTTTCAAATGTACAGAAAAGTTTAAAGCAGGGGTTCTTAACAAGGGGTCCATGAGCTTAAATTGAAATAAAAAAAAAACGTTATCCTTGTGGGGACATGTTTGTGTGGGTATGATATATTTATTAAATAATACACAATATAGTGTGGACTTAGTAAAGGGTCCGTGGTTTTCACCTGTATGGCAAAGGGGTCTGTGGAACAAAAAAGGTTAAGAACCCCTGGTTTAAAGAATTGTAGCCAATACCCATATACCCACCACCTAGATTCTACAATTGTTAACCTTTTGCAATTCTTTTATACATTTTAAGATTATCTTTACTAACAAGAGAGCCACAGAAACAGGGGTCTATCTTTTTTTTTTTTTTTAAAGATATGGGACTTGGTTTAAGGAACAGATTTTCCCTGACTTGCTTATGGTGCCAAATACCTTATTTTCAATCCCTTGTTATTGCAGGGGAGGGGTTTATTAAAAAATCATGGAAGCCTGCAGAAGCTTTTCAGCTTACCTACTGGGAGAGGCCTGGCAGTAGCCTGAATAGAATACTCCCACACCCAGCCATGCATAGCTAAAAAGGGCATGGCTTTGTGCCAAGACTGCAGCAGACCCTTTTCCTCTTTTTGAATCTTGGTCTTTCCTTGGATGGCTCCAAGGAAGCAGCCAAGGTAGTCATGAATTCTGCCTTATTAGATTAGGAATTCTACTAAAGAAGTCTGGCAAGGAATATGAACCTATCCGTGCATTCTTTCTTTCATGCACTAATTATTAAGAACCTGTTATGTGCCAGGGACCATCCTAGGCACTGATCACTAACAGTGGAATATTATGAACCCCAAGGCCAGTGGGAGAAAAACAGCCGAGTGTGTTTTCTAGACATTGTTGGCACCTGTCCTAACTTCTGTTGTCTGCCAACTTTCTTCAACTGCACACCACAATTTGGGTCCAAACAAAGGTCCTTTTGTGGACCCTGCCCTCAGAGTGGGTAGAGGGAGATCTCACTAAAATTAAAAATGAGCTGTTTTGCAAATATGAAGCCAGAATTGTACAATCCTAATAATAACCTCTGACTTGAGCTTTCCTGCTTCATTCCAGTCTCTATTCAACTGCTGATCCTGCAATTCCTGTAAGCACAACACCCACTGAGGTTAATGGGAGGGTATGCAAGTCTTGTACTTAATCTTCTCTTGCTGAGTGAGCCTTGCTTGTCTTGGACTGACAGTGGTACCAATCCCCTTCCCAAGTGGAAGCACACTAGCCTGTCCTTTCACGTAGCAGGACCTTGTTGCAGTGATACGCTCCAGGTGTGGTGAAGATCAATGTGCAACAAAATGGCCTGCCCTATCACCACTCCATTGCTTCACATAACACTATGCTGCCTCATATAATCGTCCAGAAGCCAGAGAGACTAAAAAAGGAAACGGATAAATTGATGATATTCTGGGCTCACTCTAAGCCAGACTGGGGTGTACTAACTTTTTGATTAGCCTAAAGCCATTAACCTTCTCATTAGTGGAGGGAAAAGTGATGCAGGAGATAGAAAGCAGGTAATCTTTCTAGATCTGGCTCTGCTGTTGAACTAATTTGCTCATAGGGAAACCATTTGTCCTTTTTAGGGTTTACTTTCCCCATCTGTAAAATGAGGGGGCTTAGACTTGGTGTACTCTTAAGTTTCCTTCCAGGTTTAGAACCAGATTTATGGTCCAGATTCTGTAGAGGTCACAGAGTTTTTACTTTTTTTTTTGAATTAGTAGCCCATATTTATAAATCATGATTTTTTACATAAAGTATGGATTTCTGGCTTCTCTTGAAAAATTGAAGATGCTGGCAACTCTAGGCCTGCATTTCTGCAAGCTGCAATGGCCAGAGCTGAGTAATGGCTTCCCCTTCAGCCTGGGCATGTCCCCAGGTCCCTAGCCAGTCAACTTCACTGGCTCTTGCAGGCTTTTGAGTATGAGACCCCTGTTTTAGGACTAGAGTTAGCACAGTTTCATCAAAGTTACAAGTGAGGGTTTTCCTGTTGCAGATCAAATGTTGGCAGGTCTATGGCCTAATCTTTGACTCCAACTTATATATTTAATTCATTACAAGCAGTGGCCAAGAAAGGCACATGGAGCTTTGCAGGATGCTCACAGGAGGGAGCCAGAGTGCTGGAGCTGCTTATGGTAATTTGACATATAATTTGGAGCCTAATTGTGTCAGGTGAGGTGGCCTGGACAGTTTATTTTCTGTTCTCAGAGTTAACAAGCTTCCATCACATAACTTTCTTTGTGAATATTAAATGAGCATCCTCTGGAAAGCAAAGTCCCCAAATGTCAGGCTGCCAGGGAGGAAAGGTTTGCACAGCAGGTGCCGAAGGACTTGTGTGGCTTCTAGGCTTAGTAGTTAATCTTTTATTAACTGTTCTTATTAACCTTATTATTCCTTTCAACTGGATCTAACTAAGGAAATGCTGCGAAGGAGATATTTTTATTTTTGCTTTTAAATAAGGTAGCAGGAGCCCGCGAAACCTGTGCAATCCTTTCAAAATGGTGATTTCTCATGGTAATGATGAAAATTCTTTGCTTTGTGTGGATATAAACCGTGTCAAATATTCCAAGCTGTTTCTTTACTGAAAATAACTCCTGTACGCCTCCCCCACAGTGATGCTTTTTAGAATTTCACAGAAGAGAAAACTGAGGCTGAGTATATTTAAATGACTTGCACGATAGGATCACAGTCTAGTAAGTGTTAGAACCAAGACTAGAACTAGGTCTTCTGACTCCTATATTATTGTATTATATGGTTTGTCCTTGCCCTCCTGGGATAGAGAATTCCTAACTTTAAAATATAGCAATTGGAAAGCGGATGTGGCTCAAGTGATGGAGTTCCCGCCTACCACATGGGAGATCCAGGGTTTGGTTCCCAGTGCCCCCTGGAGAAGATAAGCAAGACAGCGAGCTGGTGTGACGGGCAGGTGTGGTGAGCTGACGCAACAAGATGATGTAACAAGATGGCTCAACGAGGAGACACAAAAAGGAAAGTCAATGAGAAACCCAACAAAGCAGGGAGCTGAGGTGGCTCAAGTGATTGGGCACCTCTCTCCTACATCGGAGGTCCCAGGTTCAGTTCCTGGTGCCTCCTAAAGAAAAGACGAACAGACACAGAGAGCAGACAGCGAGCGCAAAACAACGGGGGTTGGGGGGGGGTGGGGAATAAAGAAACCTTTAAATAAAATAAAATAAAATACAACAATTAAAAATGGAAATGACTAAATAGGTAAGCATAGTGGTTGCATCTTGGGGTGAAGGGAAAGGAGTATGATCTAAAAGGGATATACAGGGGTTTTCTTGACTAGGAGGTGGTTTCCTTTGCCATTATAAATGATCATGAGGTGAACATAGTCTTTGCCTGGAACTGTCGAGGTTTAAGCCTGTTGCCACAGCTTAATTATTAATAGGACCCTTATTCACTCTCAAAAATGTTCTGTTTTGGATAATAAATTAAGTGGTTGCTTATTATACTGTACATTTATATTTTAAGCATTTTTATGTATGTTTATTATAGGTCAAACAATTTTTTAACAGTTTAAAAAAATATGTCAGGATATCTGATATATGAGCAGGAGTCCAGGATAATCTGGAAACCCTAGGTTTGCTCTGTGATTCATGATTACTACAGAGTGGAGTGGGTGTAGCTCAGTGGTTGAGCGCCTGCTTCCTATGTATGAGTGGTGTGTGATTCATGAGTGGACATCCTGAACAGAGGATGTGGTGCTCCATCTTGGTTTTCTGGGGGCTCTTGTGGCATGAAATAGTTATTTCTGACTGTCTCTTTGTCCTACAAGGGGCTGGAGAAGTGATATATCCTTTAGTCCTAATTGTGAAGGTAAGTCCAGGATAACATGAGAAAGTGCTTTATAAACTGTGAAGGCTTTTGTTTACTTTGAGTGGTGCAAGTTCCCTAAATCTCAGACAACAGGGCCCGGACATCACAGCACTGGTACCAGTCAGGCTAATCTTTCTGAAATACAGCTCTACTACTTAAAAACCTTTTAGAGTTCCTGGGGGCCAACAGAATGAGATCTAAACTCCTTAACTTGGCATTCAAGACCCACCACAGACTGATCCCAACCAACTTCCCAATATGGTTCATGGGCTATAAAACCAAATTCATGTACATATTCCAAAAATGCTGTGCAGTTTCTAGCCTCAGTCCATGCCTTTCCCCTCTTTCTTATCTCTCAGTCCTTTCTTGGAGTAGCTCTTACATTTGCATATCTTAAACCTACCTATCCTTCAGAGACCAGCTCAAAGACCATGAAGCTTTCCTCAATTCCTCACTTTATTTTTACTTCTTTTAATAACATCTGATGTACTATCCTGTAGTGTATAGTTATTTATGTTTTACATATTTCCTAACCTCCTTACTAGTAAGTTTTTTGGTTAACCTCTGATAGAGCATTGTAGCTCCACAATGTCCAGCACAGTGCCTGGAACTTGTTAGATACACAATACATATTAGTTGAATAGATGAATGAATAAAAGAGGGGGGAAAACGGTGTGAGAAAGAAAACCCAAACTTTTAATTTAAAATTTAAAGGGCCGGCTCGATAGCCCAGTGGATAGGGCGCCGGCATACCACATGGGAGGCCCTGGGTTTGATTCCCGGGGACCTCTCCTAGCGGGCAGACCGCCTTGAGAATGGCAAGCCGCCATGGGCGGGCCGGAGCCGCTGTGGGCAGGGCAAGAAGCTGCCACGGACATGGCAAGAGCCGCCACGGGCAGGGCAGGTCGCCTGCAAATCGAGCGCAGCCAGCCACCCGCGAACTGAAAGCCGGCCGTGAATGGACGCAGAGACCACCCACAAGCGGGGAAAGCCGCGCCTGCGCAGTGACCACTCTCGGCGCGTCGCCGCAGCGGGGGGAAGGGGAGATATGTAATAAAATAAATAAATCTTTAAAAAAAAAAAAAAAAAGGGGAAGCAGATGTGGCTCAAGCAGTTGGGCACCCGCCTACCACATGGGAAGTCCTAGGTTTGGTTCCTAATGCTTCCTAAAGAAGATGAGCAAGATAGCGAGCTGACATGACAGGCTGGCACGACAAGCTGACACAACAAGATGATGCAACAAAGAGGCACAACAAGGAAACACAATGAGAGCCACAAGTGGGAGCAGAGGTGGCTCCCTCCCACATGGGAGGTGCTGGGTTCAGTTCCTGGTGCTTCCTTAAAAAAAAAAATTAAAGAGGAAAATTTAAACAGACACAATAGGTATCTCAGAGGACCTAAAAGTAGGACAATTTTTTTCTGTCGAGGTCCGACATATTGTTTGTCTATGCATGGGGTTTTGACTTATTATTGGAATAGAAGTTTAGCTCCAGTTTCAAAGGAGAAAAGACCATGGGATTACACTTAGCTAGTATGGGAAAACATATTTTATGACTGAAGTAATCTGAAATTAAAGCTCTGGTATCACACCTGTACAGGTCTGAATTTCATGGGAAGACTCAGAATTGGACATTTGGAACCTGTTCTTTCTCCTGCAGTCTCATTCCTACTTACCATTCTCTTCCTATCAGTCTTCCTTATCTCCCTCCTCTTCCTTGCCTCACAAATATGGTTTTTAAATTTAGATTTTTGATTAGGCAATATTCACATGGTTCAACATTTAAAAACCATGGGAGCAAAAAGTTTCCCAGCAATTGTGCCTATATTGAATGTTTTAGTCACATTTAGTTAGGATAATTGAGCTCAGAACCTTTCTTACACTTTTGTTCAAGGCTGAGTTGGAGGATAGGGTGGAACAGTGAGTCAGAACATTCTAGAAGATTCTAGAAAATCCCATAGGTGCAGGGCCTGACAGGAAGGCTGGAGTACTGGAGCAGAGCAAACAGTGGCTTTTAGCTGCAGAAACTTTCTTCTCTTATTCAAGCCGTGAAGGATCAAGGGTTGAAGAAAGAGGGAGTGGGTGACAGGGCAGCATGCTGGAGACTTCGGGAAAGTCCAGCTTCCCCTGGAGAAGGGCAGCTGGAATATTAGATGCTGTTGAGTTCCCCAGGCCATGCCCTGGAGGGACCAGGTGCCCCTTGGGAAGAGGACAGGGAAGAGTACTAGGTGGCAAAGTGGGAAGGAGGAAGAGGCCATTTGGTGTTTTACTTGCAATTTTTAAGAGAAAATCAAACTCTAAAAGACTTTTAGGTCTGAGCCTAGTACCTTCCCAAGTCCCTGATCCTGCAGACTTGGGACCTTTGAAGAAGAGAAAATTTAACAGTCACCCCGCCCCCCTTAGGAGTGTCCAATGAAGGATTCTGGCAAGAGAGGGTTAGGTAGGAAAGGTATTTGCTAGAAGGTTCTGGCTTTATCTAAATGTCTTGCGCAAGGTCAGAGAAAGAACCTAACTAGGACTAGACATTCGCAGCAACCATTTAGCAATCTCAGGACTTTTGAAGCCCTTTTTGGAGAAAAATAGGATCAGGAGTCAGGGTTTTGTGGTATTTACTCCTCCAGACTTCAAAAGAGATCCCACATTCATACATATGGATAGGTCAGCAGCCTCTTAATACAGAGAGGATGATTCCTTGAACTAAAAAGCCTCAAACCTAAAGGAAGATACCTCTTAGTAGGGAAAAATTACTTGGCTTAGGCATCTAGATTACTCTGTGTGTCTTGGGTATACATGAAAAATATATCTTCCCTCTCCCCAATGAACATCACTCAGTGATACCCTGTGTGAAAGTTTGAGCTTGGTTTATTTTATATTGAAATCAACTTGGCAGGTTCTTTCTGACAGTTTTGCTATGAACATAGTCTTGAATGTCTAACTTGCTTCTAAATTGCTGAATGCCACACTTTCCTGACTGTTACTAGCTTTCTCTGAAATGCACAGGAAATGTCTCTAGGTTTGGCAAGCTCTTCTCTTCCCCCTCCCTCTTCTCCACACTGTTATTCCAAAAGTGTATATTCAGCGTTTGAGAGCCTTTAATCATCTTCCCTCTTGGCAACCTTAAACACACTTGTACTCACACTTTTTATGAAAGTAAAAGTTTCATTTCCAGTCAAGGACCATGTCTATCCTTAACCACTGTCAGATATTCCCAGTTTTTATGCTCTAAACTTCCATAATGCCACTCTACAAATGTGTGCCAAGTCTTGTGAATCAGGTTTTCTTCATATAAACTTTTTCAAATATAGCATAATGAGAATTGGGGTTTAGGGGAAGTAACGTCAGAAACTGAAGGGCTGGAAACTAGACAGGGTCATTATTTGAAAAGATCAGAAAAAAATTCATTTCTATAACAGTCTATAAATATTGTCCTGGTGATACAGCAGTGGAACAAAACAGACAAAATCCTTGCCCTTGGGAAGCTTACTGTGGAAGGAGACAGACAATAAACTAAGTTAATAATTTACATAGTATATTAGAAAGTGATCTTTGTTTTGAAGAAAAATAAAGCTGAGATGGAGTATAGAGAGTGTTTGTTTACAAGTTTAAAATAAGGTGGCCTTAGAGCAAAGCCTTGGAGGAAATCAGCTAACCGGCTCTGCTGACATCTAGGGGAAGAGAGTTCCAA
>PVKH010031775.1:0-12275 GCA_004027955.1 Chaetophractus vellerosus
GATTCAAAGCCTTTCATTTGGAAAAAATAATAATAATTTTACTTCATGGTGCCAGAAGCCAGATGGGCAGCCAAAGAGAGAGGCCTCCAGCTATGGTGAAGGTAAGGACGATGGGCTCCCTCGTCGGCCCACAGCTGGTTCAGCATCTGGACAGGAGAACAAAGCCCATGGCCCAGGTACCTGCCCCTCTGCAGCACCCTTGTCCACTTAGTACTAATTACAGTATTTGTTTTGTAATCCATGCCATTAAAAGTGTAATCCTTTCCTCCTCTGACTTGTTCTAAATGACCTCTTTAAAAAGATGCACTGCCTGATAAATAATGTCAAACTGAGAAATTATTTCGAAACACCTCATGACCATGAATTCTTTATCTGGTTCAAAGAAATTGCATTGGCCCTTAGGTGTCTTGGCTGCTTGCTATTGCCCCCCCCCCGCCCCTCCCCACACACCCGCTTTCTTCTGCCTGTCAAATCAGGGTCAAGGAAGAGCACAGCCTCTCTCAAATGCCGTGTGTCTTCAGCACATATACAAAATATCTTCCCAAATCTCTCTCTCTCCTCTCCTTTTTCTGTCTCTGTCTCTGTCTCTCCCTCCCTCCCTCTTTCCTTTCTCTCCCACCCTCCCTCTTTGCCTCTATTCTTCTCTTTCTCCTTCTCTCTTCCTCTCCTTCTGTCTCTCACTTTCCTTCCCTCCCCCTCTCCCTCTCTTCCTCTCTGTCTTTTTCTGTCTGTGGGCCTGTCTGTCTCTCTCACATACACATAAACACACCCCTCTTTGATGAAAATACTAGGGGATTCGGGGAAGGGGAAATATGAGATAAGGGAGGAGGGAGACAAGAAACAGCCTACCTGGATATGTCTACATTACATTTCTCATTAGGTCCGGCGTCTGGTACCCTAGAGACTTAGAGTACGATGGCTGAAATAATTTGAAACCTGACATGGTTTTGAAGGCTTTGTCATCCTTCACAAAGAAAGAAAGAGAGGAAGGAACGATGGAACAAAGGAAGGTAAGGAAGGAGAAAGGAAAAGCCAGGAGTGGTCTCTGTAGCCTACCATCTTTAATTCTGTTTTTATTTGCTGGGTGTTTAACATGACCCTGTCATGAGGTAGTTACTCCACAGCAAAACTGTCTTGGAGACAACCGAATGCTGCCCCAGCTACTGCATGATATAAACCCCTTCAGTGGAAGAGGATGGTTGTAGCAGATCCACGGCTCTGCAGGATTTCATCTATCACCAGGAACAATAGCCAGAGCAGCAGTTGCCTTTCCAACCCCGCATCGAGGCACTTAATATTTTGATGGTTGCCATGGCGAGCAAGCTTAAAACACCGCTGGATGATGCGAGTGGTGAAAGATAATGCTTCATAACTTTCAAAGGCCAGACTCGGAAAGGGGGATTTTTTATAGTGTCAATAACAGCAAAGGGAGGGTCAGAACTGTATTCTACTCTCAGTCCTGCCATTAAATATCTTTGTGACCCCAGAGGGCATATCACTTAACCTTTCTGTGCAGAGAGGTTCTTCTGCTGCATAATTAACATATAGTAATGAATGCATTATCTATCAAGATTATAAAAAATATAATAATAGAACTTGTGGCACCACCTTTGCCATTAACCAACTGTGAGACTTGAGATATTTTACTTGGCTTCTCTGGGTTATCATTTCCTCATCGAAAAGGATAGAGATGATAGATAGTGTGATTTAGGAGGCAAATAAGAAATAAAGAAGAATGGGTGTCTCATTTTAACACATCGTAGTGGAAAAGAAGAAAAAACAGCTATGGCCTTGGGATGTCCTATTTTCGGGACTCATTTGCCATGGGCTACAACCTTGTCACTTCTCTGGTTGTCCCGCAGTGCCCTACACATTTATTGACACTCAACACAAGCTGAGTCGAACATCTCACTCTGCTACTTGTTATGATCCTGCTCACCATGTGGTTCAATTGCAAAGCTGAAAATAAAATTCCAGCATCAGCATATTTATTCTCATCAGTAGATTATCCTTCATCTTCCTCCTTCTCTTTCTGTGGAGGTTAGCCGAGCTCTTGAACTCTGCACGTTTCTAAATTAAAACATGGATTCAATTATTTAGGTGCTTAGAGAATGACCTTGGAATTTTGCTTTATAGTTATGAATCAATATCAATGGAAACTCACCGAAGTTTTCCCGTGGGCAGCAAAGAAATAGGCATGCTGTCATGTAAATGCCAAACATTTCATGCTTACTGAGTATGGTTTCGTGGGAAAAATTACTGGCTACACATGTAGGATACACCCTATCTAAGAGTAGTGAGCTGATTTGCAAGTTTAGAGCCTTGAAGAACATTATTTAAGTATGGTGGCATTGACATAGTAGGGAACAAGCAAATGAAAGAAAATGATAGTAATGATAATTTTACTTGCACCTGTTATATTATTTATCAGGTACTGACTACTTACCAGGCTAGGTTCTCTTTGAACACTGCTTCCTTTAATTCTTATGATGACCCTAAGAGATAAGCAATGCAATCCCTACTCTGCAGATTAAGAGCCTGAGCTAAGGCTTATGAAATTTAAGAAACTTGACCAAAGTCATGCAGCTCTTTGGTAGACGGAGATAGGATTTGAATCTAGGAATATCTGACTCTAAAGACAGCACTCTCAACCATTATGCATATTCAGTGTTTACTGAGAACATATGCTGCTAGCTACTGTGCTGAATATGATAAAAAATATTTCATTTTATGATTACAAAGGCCTAGTGCATGCTCATTATTACCTCCAAATTATAGGTGAGAAAACTGAGATTCAGAAAATTTAGGAAATTCACCTCAGGCCATCTATCCAGTAAGTAGAGGAGTCAAAGCTAACTCAGGTCTTTTTGGTTTCAAAGCCCCTGTGCTGAGATGAAATTTGAGAGTGGCAAGCACAGCATCATAGCATGAAGGAAGGAGTAATGTTGGAATAAACTTGCTGCCAATTAACAGGGCTACCTTGGGAAAGTCATTTATCCTAATTGTACAGGAAAGTTTTATGGAGAGATGACAACATTAAGGTATTTTAGAAGATATCTCTATTGTTCTTTCTCGTTCCGAAATCACTGATTCTATGTGCAAGAATTTTTATAGAGGAAATAAAAACAATTCCCCTTAACTGGAAATATAGAAAGATTTCTACATACAGACAGGAAGGGAAAAGATAAAAACAATTTACAAAAGAGTTTACACCTTGATATCAGGCAAAGTTGGGTTTGAATCTCAATATTGCCACCATCACTAAGCTGTCAGCTTTATTGGAGTAAGTGTCTAGCCTGAGTTCTTCCCCTATAATCCATAATACATATCCATTGAATGAATGAATGAATGAATATTTGAGGTGGAAACAGCTTCCCAGACTTCATGCATCTCATTCCAAAGCCTAAGAGCTTTCCATTTCCCAGAGGTATTCACAGAAAAAAATGAAGTATATACCCATCCAAAGGCAAGGATTCCTTAGGCAGCATCAGGAAAAAACCTGGGATTTGAAGGTAGATTCACTGCATCTAACAAGGTATATTCTCCAATGGCTTCTACATAAAATAGGCACCATATTTCCAAATATGCTTGTTATGAGGTTTAAAAGCAATAACTTAGGTCAAGCAACAAGCACACCGCCTGGGACAATGTGGGCAAATAATAATTGTTAACTTCACAATTTTCTCTCTAATAAAATGTCACTTGCTGTGGTAATTCTGTAAACTCTGTGGGTAATGTTTTCTGGATCATGGTGCCTCTTTGCTCTAGGGAAGGATCCACTGAAAGACCAGGGCAGGGGGACTGTATTTCTTCCTACAGAGATTTTTAAAGACAGTTTATAGCAAAAATACATTCAAGGTGAACATCCACGTGAGAACAGCACCTCACAACAAAGGAAGTGTGCTATCTGAGCACAGCCAGACAATTTCCAAGTTCCAATGGTCTGCAGCCTGCACCCTTGTGAGTTTCTCCTAAAGTTGAAGCTGTTGTTACTTTCCCACTTGGATCCTGGAGAGTGAATTTCCCGGTGGACATAATGCATGATGATTTGGCTGCTCAACCCCCATTAGCATTTATGGAGCACAACAGGATGCTTAAAATAAACAGGGTCCCCTTGGTCTCCATAAATGCTTCCACACTTAGCAAATAAGTAGTACATTTAGTTTGGAATCACAGGCATGAAACGCTTGTTGCCGAGTTCCTATAGTACCCAGAGGACTTCCATCCAGAAACTCATCATTGCTCCGGCCTGGCCCTCCTGAGGCTCTCTTCCCCCACATTATTACGCCTGCAGTACCATAGGGCTTCTTGCTTCTGTTACGAGCACCCTCCCTATGACCTTTGAATATTTTAGTGCAGCTTTCACTGCCATGGATTATTAGGAGCTCTATCTTCACCCACCTCCCTGAATGTTCACTCTCCCATAATGGAGCGAACACAGACAAGCAACCTTCTTTAACTACCCAGCACTCTAAGAGGACTTAGGCATGAATTTCCTTAGATTCAAAAGCAAACTCTCAAATTCCACTTTTGGCCAAGATGGAGAAAAAGGGATTAGATTACTGTCCCACCTGAAACGAAGCAAAAGACACAACATATACGAAAGAGCATTTTTTTTTCGAGACAGTGGAAATGAGTCAATTCAAAGCAGTGAGGCCTGAAAGATGGAAGACAAAAGAGTTGAACTCTATGATTGTCCCAGTTCATTGTCTTGAGAGAATTTCCAGGCAAGGTGCATGGAGGGGTGACAAGGCAGAGGTTGGAGGAGCTCTTAACTGAGTTGATGAGGCTCCAAGGAGAGCAAGGCAGTGAGACTTCACTAAACAAACACCAGACAGGAGAGAACTGTACCAAGAGAGAACTCCAGAGACTTGTGGAGTGTTCCCTTGAGTATGTATGCAATGAAATTACCCAGTGCTGGGGATAGAACCATCCCACAGGACTTGAGTGAACAGTGCCTGTCATTCACACAGCCAGAGATACTGCCTGTTTTCCAGACTTGAAAACCTAAGAATTCATGAGGCCTTGAGTAGAATGTTTTGGTCTAAACTAAATACAGCTCTCATCCCACCAAACAAATCTTAAAAGCAAGATCCAAAATAAATTGAATTTGTAGATTTAAAAAACCTTCACATAAAGAAACATCTAAGCCCAGATGGTTTTATTCGTGAATTCTACCAAACGTTTAAAGAAGAAATAATATTAATTATTTGAATTTAAAAAGTTTTTTTCCAAAAAATTGAAGAGGAAGGTATAATTCCCGGCTCATTCTGTTAGGTCAACATTACTCTTATACCAAATCAGGAAAAACACATTATAAAAAATAAAACTACAGACTCACATCCCTTATGAACAGAGGTTTAAAAATTCTAAACATGATTTTAGAAAATTAAATCCACAGTATATAAAAAGGATGCATCAGGAATACATAGGTTTCATATCAGACATGCGAAGTTGGTTTAGTGTTAGAAAAATCACTCCATATAGTTCACCATATTAAAAATTAAAATAAGGAAAGCCATATGATAACTTTCAATGGATAGTGACAAAAACATTTGGCAAACTCTAACATCCATCCCTGATTTAAAAGAAAAGAAAAACCTCTTAGTAAATTAAGAAAAGGAGATAACTCCCTCGATCTAATAAAGGACATGTTTGAAAACTCTGCAGCTATCATCATGTTTAAAGGTAAAAGTGTGAACAGTTTATCTGTGAAATAAAGAACAGTACAATGATGTCCAGTCACATGACTTGATTCAACATTATACTGGTAGTACTATGGAGTGCAATGAGACAAAAAAAAAAGTTTGGAAAGAAATAAAGACAAAAACTGCCGTTCATAATTATAGTTAGAGACCTAGCATTACCTGACTTCAAGAATTCTTACATAAAGATCTGGTAATCAAGACAGTCTATCATTAGGATACACAATAGATCAATGGATAAAAAATAGAGTCCAGAAATTGACCCACACATATGAGCACAACTGATTTTTGACAAGGTACAAGGGCAGTTCAATGAAAAAAAGACAGTCTTATCTGCAATGATGCTGGAACAATTGGATAGACATTTGTTCAAAAATTATTTCAGTAAAAACCTTGAACCATATACAGAAATCCACTCAAAATGGATAAAATACAGAACTGTGAAATCTTCTAAAAATGGAAGAAAATCATTGTGACCTTGCTTTAGGTAACACACACTTCTTAGATATAGCATCAAAAGCACAATCTATGAAAGAAAAACAAAAGACAAACTGTAATGCACCAACATTTTTAATTTTTGTTGTTCAACAGGAACTGTTAAGAGAATTAAAAGACCGGTCACAGACTGGGAAAAATATTTCAAATCATATCTGATAAAGGATTTGTATCCAGAATGTATCGAGAGCTCTCAATATCAATAATAAGAAATAAATCACACTAAAAAGCATCAAAATATTTGAACAAATATTTCACCAAAGAAGATATACAGATGGCAAATAAGCACATGAAAAGATGCTCAACGTTGTTATTCTTTAGGGAAATGTAATTTAAAATCACAGCCAGGCACACCTATTAGAATGACTATAATTAAAATTCCAAGGTTTAGCAATGTTATAAAAGAACTGAAACTCTCCCATACTGTTGATGGGAATGTAAAATGGTGTAACTATTTTAGAAAACAGTTTGGCAGTTACTTAAAATGTGAAACACACATCTGCTATGTGTTATTCCTCTCCTAGGCTTCTAAGAGAAATAAACTTTCGGGCCAATAAGACTGGTTTTAAATGTTAATACTAGCCAAAAAACCGAAAACAATAGGAGAATAGGAGAAGGGATGAACAAAGGATAGTATATTCATGCCATCAAATACTATTCAGCAATAAAAAAAATTGGTAAATAATACAAAATAAGTACTCTGAATAGAGAGGTCAGACAAACGAGAACACAATTGTGAGATTCCAAATATATAAAGTTCTAGAAAATGAAAACTAATTTATGATAGCAGAAAATAGAGCAAAGGCTGCCTGGGGACAGGGCAGGAAGGAAGGATTATAAAAAGGCACAAGGAAACTTTTGGCTAATGGATAAGTTCACTGTTTTGATTGTGGTGATGTTTCACAAATGAATGAATATGTCAAAACTCAAATCACATGCTTAAAAATATGTATATAAAAGAAAGAAGATAGTGATTGGTGGAAGGAAACCATATAAAGTGCTAAAACATTATGTCCATCCATGTGTCCCATACTGAACTTCAATGTAAGTTTCCCCTATCTCTACAAACTAAATTACTTTTGGGAAGTATTGCTGGATTCATTACATGAGGAACCTAGGGATTCCCTAGTCCGAACTTGCTGTACATAGGAATAGGAATTCCATCACTGCCTCCCCCTTTGCATTACCTCTTTTCCCTGGTGTGAACCCATTCTCCACACCAGATTACATTTGATTCTAATGTAACAGGCCAGAGACTTCTAATATCTTCCCAGAATCCATTTAATCATTTCTTTTTCACTGTATTAACAGAAACCACTACTCCCCATCCCCTGCTTTAGAGAAGAATCCAGCTAAGCACTTATAGACTGGTCCCCCAGGCTTCATGCAGGTTGATATACACATGTGACTAAGTGTGATCCAATGTATATGAGCAAAAGAGGTGCACCTAGCTTCTTGGTGGCTTGCCCTCTGTTCTTCCTTCCTCTTGTCTTGCTAGCTTGGTATTGGGGACAGCTGGAAGCATCATGGAGACTAAGCATTGAAGATGACAGCCAACATAAGCTTATAGGGTAGTGTTCGCTGCTGTGACTCTTCCTGAAGCACCCAGCATAGTTTCATGGACAAACAGGTGCAGTCCTTGCTTCTTCATATCATCATGGAAAAAGGACATGGGATTCATAAAGTAAACGGCAGAATGGACAAGAGAAAGAAAACGTCATATGAAGTTAGATGTCTTATGTCTGCGTCACTCCTAACTGTGGCATTTGTTCACCCAATGGTTTAGGACATTTAAATTTACTCTCCTTCTCTTTTGCATATGAAAATACAAAAGGAAAATGAAGGAAGCTTGCCTGAGTCAGATTTGGAAACACAAAGGGAAGAGAAGATGGTTACCTACCTATAGAATAAAACACACATTGGTGAGAAAAGAGAAAAGGAAAGCACGCAAAAAAAAGAAGAGACTAAAGTTTTTCAGAGCTTTGTTCTCCAATAAATAGGGGGAAAAAAAGGATTAGGCTCAGAGAAGTGAAGAAAATCAGTTGACATGCAGTTGCTCCTAGTGGTAGGAAGTGTTAATGAGGCATTTAACATTTGGACTTCACGTAATAGCTGAGGATAAGTTGAGACAGGCTAGGCCGAATCATGTAGACAGGAGGAGGACAATCAAGCAAATGGTTAGAAACTGAGCTTTATCACAGCTAAAGGACAAAACCCTTTTCTCCTTAGCAGGATTGTTATCTTTTCTCTCTTTCTCTTGCTCTGTACGGCATTGTGTAGTTTATATTTAGAACATGTATTTAACTATTTTCTGTTTTGTTGCTCTAAAAATTTGCATTTCTTTAATTATACACTGAGAGTTGTAGTGTGACATAGTGTTTTCTCATACAAAGAAAGTCTAAATTCTTAGCCTTATACTATGCTACTGTGACACTTGGCCAGAGCTACAGAGAGTGAGATGGAACACTTGGGGACATATACAGCTCCCATGAACATGCTTCAACCTCCCTCTCTGGCCACCTTGGCTCCACTATGCCAACCCTTGCACCCTCTACTGCAGTCATACATTCCTCAAGGATGCTGGTGGGATCCTCTTTCCTTTCCTTTACTTCTTTTCTCTCTCTCCCTCCCTCCCTTCATTTTCCCTTCCTCCCTCCTTTCTTTCATTCTTTTCACCTTTCCTTCTTTATTTTTTTCATTCACTTATTATATTTTATTCATTTAAATTTTCATTTGTTTCTATCATATAAGTAAAATATGTCAATGGCAGAAAATTTGGAAAATGCGTAAAGGAGAGGAGGAAAACAATGAAGATGAGGATGAAGAGAAGGAGAAGAAGGAGGAGGAGGTGGAAAAGGAAGAGAAGGAGGAGAGAAGAAGTGAAGGAGTGGGGGAAAGAAGAAGAAAATAAAAGCCATCCATTATTCAACTAATTAAAGGTAACTGGTCACATTTTGCTGTATTGATACATATGCATATATATGTAATGGTATTTACCTAAATATATGGTATATGTGTGTCACTATATATGCATATGCCTATTCACATGCACCCAAACACAAATGCAAATAGACACATGTATATTACACTATTTGTGTAAAATATCTATCCTAACAGTTGACACCAGAATTCCTTTTAGGGGTGACTGTTTGACTTTATTTGGGATATCTTGAGAGTACAAATGTTGGGGAGAGAAAAGAAAACAAAGTTTGCTTGTGGCTTAACTGCTCTACCTGGGGAGGGCAGGGATTTTTTTTTTTTTGATTGGTTTATCGATCTATTACCAGGGTTTAGAACCATTTCCAACACATAGAAAGCTCTCAATATATTTTTGATGAATAAATGACACATGCAGCTTTCAGTAATCTAAATTACCTCATATTTACTGTATTTAACAATTCACCTAATTCTGAGCATTTAGGTTATTTCCACTCTGGGATATAAGCTGACAAAATGGGAACACCAGGCAAAAGAAAGTATTTTGCCAACTTTATTTCATGCAGCCAAATTGCTCTTCAGTTTCATATCACCAAGAGCAGTGTTTGAAAATACCCTGTCTGCCAAGGTGGAATGTTAACATTTTTACCAATTTGTGAGACAAAAAGAGGCACATCTCACTTCTACATTAATTAGCATTTCTTTGATGAAAAGTGATTTGAAGTTTTTGTGTTATATTTTCTAGATCGTTAGCATTTTTAACTAATTCCTCTGATCCTTTGCTTATATTACTCTTGAAGTCTTCATATTTTTCTTCCTAATTTTTACAAGTTCTTTATGTATTAAAGATATTTTAACAGTCTGCTATATTGTTAAATATATTTACCTACATTGACTTTTTTTTAAATTTTATGATGTCTGATATACAGAATCATTTTAATTTTAATTTTGTCAAATACAGTTTTTCCTGTTATGTCATTGGTTTTATGCATAGACAGACATTCTCAATTCTGAATTTCCATGTAAATTTACTCCTAGTTTTAATGATTTTTTATTTTAGTTTTCTACCTTGTAATATAATTATAATTTGTTTTGGAGTTAGGCTCTATATAGATTTGCTACTATTAGTCAATCACTTGTTGTAGTATCACTTATCGAATCTTAACTGATTTCTAAAATTGTCAGGTTCTTACACAATATTCTTATATTTCATAAAAGGGTTTCTGGGCAACCTATCAGTCTATCAATTCTTATACCACAACCACACAGTTCATTTTATTGTCACTTTACATGATATTTTGATGTTTTAAAATAAGGCAGTTCCTCCCATCCAGTATTAGTTTTCTATTTGGGACTTTTCTTGGCTATGGTCAAAACTTAAAATTATCCTCCCCTGACAGCTATCTCGATAAACAAAACAAACTATTAGTATTTTCCTTGGCTTTGCCTTATAAGTATAAAGTCACATGGGAAAAACTGACATCTTAATAGTTTTCAATCTTCCTCTTAGAAATATGGTTTGTTTCTCCATTTTGCTTGTTTGTTTCTTTTGGTTTCTCCATGTCCTCCTGATCTATAAAGCTCCTAATAATTTTTGAACAAGGGCCCTCATTTTCATCTTACACAGGGCCCATGAAAGTCATATAGCTTGTCTTGAGCTCACCCCTTCCTTGGCATCCTTGGCTCTACCAGACAGGGCCAGGACAGCCCTGTTTGGCCAAGGGCCCCCTCTGACACACCACTAAACTGGGACATAATAAAATACTCAACATTGAAGAGCTCAAATTGTACTTGCTGTGTAGAGGAAGGGAAAGCAGGAGAATATGCATCTTCAGAAATGTGGGGTGGGGAGCTGATATAGTTCAAGTGGTTGAACACCTGCTTCCCACATATGAGGTCCTGGGTTCGATCCCTGGTACCTCTTAAAAACAAAAACGAAACAAACAAGGAAACAAATGAAAGGATAACTCGGGGGAGCTGGTGTAGCTCAGTGATTGAGCTCTTGCTTCCTACATATGAGATCTGAGGCTCAATCCCTGGCCCCAGTATCTCAAAAAAAAAAAAGTGTAAGCATTGAACAATTGTATAGAGTTAAAATATAGGTCTTGATTTACCAGGGCACCCAGCTCTTAAAAAAAAAAAAGATAAAAACAGAGAGATGGGAATATCAGGAACACAGTTTTGACCCATGGTTCGGGGCCTGAAATACACAGCAGAGCTGAAAAAGCTGCTGAGTTGCTCTCTCTTCCCTTCCCATCTATCATGCCCAGCTGCTTCCCTGGCAAGCGGCTCTCCTCTTCTTAGAAGTGGATAAGGGACTATAACAGCAGTGACTGGGGGATAAGGCTAGTTAACATGCCTATCTTATGCCAGGCATTGTAATAGGGCCTGTATAAACAGTTTCTTCTTTACTCCCCACACTGGCCCTCTAGGGAGGTAGTATTATCTTCACTTTACAGATAAAGAAATCAGGCTCAGTGAATTAATCAACTTGCTCAAGTTAAACTTGAGTCGGTGGCAGAAAAAGGATGTGATTCCAGGTCTGTCTATCATCAATTGTCTTGTGCTTTTTAGGGTAATAAAAACCAACTGGAAACTGGGAAGAATATTTCTCTTAGAACTTTCATTTGCCCCTTTAGGTTTAAGAGAATAAATAGATGGCAGATAGATGGATAGATAGATAGATAGATAGACAGATAGATAGATAGATAATAGATAGATTGAGGATTAGACAGAAGATAGAGGAAGAGAGACAGAGACAGAGTTGTATTCCTAAACAACAATAAGAACATTTCACAAATATTTATCAAGCACCTACTAAGTGCCAGTCACTCTACCATATATATGCTAAATAAGCTGCTATAGCAATGGATGAGACAGATAGGGTCCCTGCCATCTTGAGGCTTATAATCAAGTGTGAAATGAATTTTGGAACAAAAAATGCAAGTGTGATGAATTTTATGATATAGGAGTGTGTGGATCAATTATTTGAAGGACCCACCCCAGCTTGGCAGGTCAGAGAAATGAAGTATTATTTGAGAGGATGCTAAATGAACATGGGGGTAGGAGAAAGAAGAACTCTGAGAGTCTGTGCAAAGACTGGGGATTAGACAGATTACATGGCCTTTGAGGATTTTA
>PVKH010031776.1:0-12273 GCA_004027955.1 Chaetophractus vellerosus
GGTAAAGAGGGGGCAGCGGGGCGGCCCCATGAAGCCCAGCCTGTGCCCCTGCCGGTAAGGTCAAGGAGTTTTCTCGGTATTTAGAACGAAGTCGTCTGTTGATCTGCTGGTCATCACATGAAGACAGAAGCCAATCACTGGCTTTTCCAAATGCTTGTGCTCATGATGTCAGTGAGGGCTCTGAGAGAACCGTGAAAGCCAGGCTGAAAGCACTCAGGCCACCTGCCTGTCGCCGCGCCAAACACCGCCCGAGCCGGTGGCGTCCCCAGGAGGATTGACCAGGCGAGCCCAGGGGCTTTGCTTCCCAGGTGCAGTTTTCTCAGAGCGACCTGGAGTGATCTGTTATTCTGTTTCTACAAGTGCTACGCCCACTCCAACTGCAAGCATGAGAAACGTGCCCTCCCCAAATCGTCTGTCCCAGACCCCTCAAACTCAAGGCCTTATTTCCGAGGGGATGCCAAAGAGAACGGAAGCACCAACCACAAGGGCTAAGGACCTAGCTACCAAGTGCCTACGCTTCCCTTAGCCTATCTTTTTGTTTCTATCTTGTACTAGCAGTCAGGAAGCCCCAAGTTTACCATTGCTGGGTGTGGCATCCCTGCAGGGCTTAGGGACGGCCTGTACTGCCTCTGGCCATTCTCTTGTGAGTAAAACCTCAGACCTATCTCCTCTCAGCCTCCACTTTCCACTTTTCTGGCAGGAAAGCTGAACTGACTCTGAGCCCAGATCACTTCACTGGCTCCAGATAAAGTATCAGCAAAAAGAGGTGTACACAGTCACTCACCCAGCAGATACTTATTGAGTGCTCATTATGAGCTCAGTGTTGTGCTAGGTTGGGGGCTGAGTTCAGCCCAGTACCTGCCCATAAGGACATCCCAGATTAGCTGAAAAGTATCAAGAGGAGGTCACCTAATTTGATAAGTGCTGTGATAAGAACGGGAGACAATTGGGTATCCAAAAGAGGCTCTGCTCAAGTCAGTCCTGAAGGGACAAAGAAGGTTCCTGAAGGAAAGGACATCTACACTGAGATGGGAAAAGTGAGTAGCAGTTGGCCAGGTGACAGGAAGGTGGGGCAGAAGGCAAGGAGGGGAGGGAGTGCTCCAGGCACAAGGATTAGCATGAGCAAAGGCCCAGAGGCAGGAGGAAGCCAGTGAGTCTGGAGATCTTCCTGGTTCAGCAGGGCCAGAGAAATGAAGCTGGAGAAGTAGGCAGGGATGAGATCCTGAAAAACCTTTGAAGTAGGTGAGGATAAGAACTTGGAACTTTATCCCCAGGGCACTGGGGTACCATGGAAGAATCTCAATCATTGGAGAAAGTACTAGAACTTTCAGGCGGGCCCCAGCTCAGCACCAGTTCAGGATTTGAAGGCAGGAAGAGAAATTTAAGACTGAGTTCCAACCTTCTCAACCTCAGTGCTTCGATGGGCAAATGACTAGAAAGCAAGTTGGCGACCCAGCCAGGCTATACGTGATGCTAAGATTTGGAGGCAGGATGGGAACTCACATTTATTGCATGCTCACCACATGCCAGGGTCTGCACTGACATCTGGCATCGCATTTGGTCCTCAAGGCAACCTCAGCCTTTACCTGGTACCACCCCCCATTTTACAGATGAGAAGACCGAGGCTCATAGGGGTTAACTTTACAATGTCATCTAATAAGGAAGGGGCAGTACCAGGATGAGAGTTCAGGCCATGCTTTCTCCTCTCATGTAGCCTCCACTAGGTGTGGGCAATGGGTGGAGGAAAGGCTTCGTGGAGAGAAGTTCTGAAGGGTCAGAATGTCGTTCCACGTGTCTCGGGCTGTGTAATGTGGGTTAAGGGTCTGGCGTTTATGCAGTAGGGGAGGCATATGGTATACCGTAAGCTTGGGAGTTTATGCTTGGAGGTGAGTTTTGTGCCTGCTCTGTTAGGGAGGCAGCAACTTTATAAAGAACGCAATCAGTGAGCAGAGGATATAATCTCCAGTCCTCTCCAAATTTGAGAATGCTGTGCTGCCTACATGCCATTAACAGGGAATGGGGTTTACCAGAGATATTTGCTTTAAAGAATTTTCTAAGTTTCTAACTAAGTTCAAGAGTCAGGAATTGGACAAAGTGGTTAATTGATAACTGACATGCACCTAAAGTGCCTCCAAGAAAAATGGGGTCTGGGTCAGTTTGCTTAAGGGGGCAGATGAGTCAAGTATGTTTTTTGTGTAAAGGTCATGAAGAATGGCATACTCATTCTAGCACCACAAATGATTCTGGGACCCCTGAGAAGCCTGGAGCTGAGCTAAATGGCTTTCCAGGCTGGCCCTCCATGAAGCTAGAGGTTCTTTAGAAACGGCATTCCTCACTGTTTTGACTGAGCCTGGTTCCCTGGTATATAATCAGAGAGTTGTGAAATTCAGACATTCTGTGGAATCTTGCTCCATCACTCTGCTCAGTTGACCTCGGGAAATAAAAACTGTTTCTATCACTAATGGACACTAATGACTGATATATGAAAGACAAATGATTAGGTAAACAGGGAGAACCAATATCAGAGAATTCAAAGATTTGCCGAAGTTCTTTATACACATACTCTCCCTTATTAGTGGCCAGTTGAGAAGGGGCTGAGAAAGAGGTGGTCCTGACCTTGGGAATATAAAAGAACTGGGCATGGCTGTACTTGATGATGTTACAAATTGAGTTATCCTCCTGCCCTATACCCTGCCTTTCTTCACCTCCCACCCCTACTACTCCCTAGTCGGATGCCCCTTGGTCGCCTTTCGGGATGATACCCAGTACTTCCCCTGTCATGGTCTCCACCCTCCCACCCCCAATCCTCCCTCTGGATGAGATGGACTCAGAACACTGGCCCATACTCTATAGATGTAGAGTCCTTTCTTGCTAACCCCTCCTTGATCAAGGATAATCCATCCCTCCTTTGGTAGAGATCTTCAGAAGAGGTGTTACCATGCCCTTTCCCCAGGTACCCACCTGCCCATGTCCAGCATGAGTCTACTTAGGAACATCTTATAGGTTACTGGTTTCCATAGAGCACAGTGTGTGTTAATACTATTCCTCCTACAAACAATAATGCTAATCCTTCCATAAGACTTATTCCATTTTCTAGGTCATTAAGCCTGGGTAATGCAAATTAACCAGTGTCTGGGAAAGTATTGCCTGAGCTCTTTCTATCTTCTCGGCCCTGTGCTCTGTTCTGTGGGGAGAGGGGATCTGGTATTGAAGGCCTCTGCTTTCAGACTCCACCCTGTCCTCCCACCATCCCCACCCTGGACTCTGCCCCAGGCAGCTTGACATACTCATCATCCTATGTACATACCTTTCGTGTTCCTGCCTCTCTACCTTTGTTCCCAGCCTTCTTCCCACCAAGGTGCCTTCCTCCCCTGTCTCAACCAACACAATTGTAACTCATTCTTCAAGTCTTAGCCTAAGCCCTGACTTCTCCTTAAAAGGTTTTCTACCAGAGTAATGTGTTCTAGGTGGGAGTCCCAACCACCCAACTAGTCTGCAAGCCCCTGAAGGCAGAGAACATTATTTACACTTCCTGGTTTTCTCCATAAACCAGGATTTGCTTGTGGGCCACAAGCCATGTGACCCTACTTTGGGAACTTGAACTCTGGGAACAACTGGTTATGGGTCCTTCTGAACTGGGTGGTCAGTAGCGGGGTTCACGCACATATTCACTCATTCAAAAGGCACTCATTGCAGGGGAACTGCTGGGAACTCAAGGTTGAGTAAGACAAGGTCCCTGCCTTTGAGGAGTCATTGGTCTACACCAAACATGAGCATGTCATTACAAGCCAGAGTGTTGAGTATAATAATAGAAGGAATGTGGGAGCAAAAGTAGGATTCATGATAAGAGCAGATGGGGATCAAGGCCACCTTCCCAAAAGAGGGTCCAGCCCCCCTACCCATCCTCTTACTTATCAAGAGGATTTGATATGGAGCAGACATGGCTAGTTCATGAGTGTCTACGTATAGGGAATAAAGACCACTGGAGACTTTGTGGGAGGGAGATTTGCGTTTGTTCCCTGGGTCACAGGGAGGGACGCCTCAGTGGAGCCAGAGGGTTATGGCAGATGCTGGAAGGGGAGGTGTGAGATGGGAGCTTTGCATCCCACTCTCTTCAAACACATACACGTGCACGCACACACACACACACCACTCCACACACAGTCTGTGGGAATCCCACTTCCCTGCTTTTCCATCACACCCTCTCACCCCTCTCCCTTCTCACCTTGACTCATTCTTCCTCTCCTCCTCCTCTGTCACCCCCTGGTCCTGGGGCCATCTGTTGTTACCTCATTGGAACAGCCCTGTGTCTGCTCTCAGTAGCTAGAGACCTGCTTTGGCGAGAGGCTGGTCGGCGGAATGCCCATTCCCCATGGGGGGCCCAGAAAGGGGAGGTCAGCCTCCAGTCAGTGCTTCTCTTTTCTTCCCACAGAAAACCAAAAGAGATGTCAATAACTTTGACCAAGACTTTACCCGGGAAGAGCCTATACTCACGCTCGTGGATGATGCAATAGTGAAGCAGATCAACCAGGAGGAATTCAAAGGCTTCTCCTACTTTGGTGAAGACCTGATGCCATGAGAGGCCACTCCTAGCGACTGACGTTTTGTAATGCTGCAAAGAAGGGGCACCAAAAAGGACTCCGAAGGTCATGAACTACTTCTCCATGGAACCCCAATCCCATGCACACTCTATTTATTGCATTCCCCTTACCCCGGCCAGCTCCTCCTTCCTTCACCTGGTGACCAGAAGGCCCTCTGGGCTCCTGCCTCACCAGAATGCAGAATCGTGTTAGGTCAGAAGTTAGCCATACACACTGCCTGTTTGTACTGTTGGCAAGCCTGGTTCACTCCTCGGGGGCACCTGGCTGCAAGGCACCTTCGGTTCTTCTTGCTGCAAGTGTAGAAAAGTGAACAAGAAGACTCTGGCTCAGCTATTGGATACAGAGACCTGACAGCTCTCACTCCCCATGCCTCTTGCATCACGGCTCACTGTTCTCTGCCCTTCTGTCCAGGAGAAGAGGCCAGTGCTTCTTCAGAACAACGATGGGTCCTCTCCAGGCGCGCCCTGTGAGGAAGGGAGGGAGCCTGGGAGACGCGGGCGGGCGAGCTACTTTGGTTTGCTCCGGAATGGCTAATTCTTGCTTGCTTTGGTTTTAGCTTTTGGGCATGCCAAAGTCGTGTCAGCATGTATGTTGTGGAAGAAATCACTTTTTGTGGAAAAAGAAATTTGATTTTGAACTCTGTTAACATTTGAAAAATATATTATGAAATTCTCTTTCTAACTGGCCAAAAGGTATAAACAAATTGTCCAGGGTTGATGTCATTCATGCTTTAGCAGCACATGGGAGCTGCTAAATTCAGAGACAAGGAAACAAATAATGCTCCTCAGGACTGAAGTTCCACCTGAGCACAGACGCTGCGCAGTGACGCTGCCCAAGACGCTGGGGTTCTAGCAAAACGCACCTCCCAGCTTCATCCTATGTCCCCAGTATAAAAATCTATTTATTTTCTGCAGCAGTGTGTTATTTTTGCGCACTTCTACAAAATGGTAGTACTACTGTGCTGTGGTTTTTTAAAAACTAATGTGTAAAGTTAAATATGAAATACCTGCTTTTGGAACAAGCAGAATGAGGCTAAACATGGGTTATGCAGGTGGTGTCAAGAGATTGAAGAGTGACGCCTTTGAAAACTGACAATGTGGCAAGATATCCTCTGCGTTTGTTTGTGTGACATGAAGTGGTAACTCGTGGACACTCGTGGATATGAAGTTACCTCCTATAGATATGCTAACAGTGTTACACGTTCTTTGATTTCCAACGGTTCTCTGTGGCTTTGTGTATATGTTTCCCGGAGGCCATTTGATTATCTATTTTACAGAACTGTTTTAGCAGGGAATGGAATCCATTCCACCTGTTGCACGTGGATTTCCCAGCTGCTCCTAAATCTATATACTTGTGAGTGGCAAAGTGGCACTAATGAAGCTTTTTGCCTTTTGTACATTTGAGATTTTTGTATATAGTGTTTGCTGCAAGGCCTGTGGAATTAATTCATTGAATATAGAGGTATCAACTGCTGCATGTTCAGGCATATTATAAAACTTTAGTCTATGAAAGAATAATTATAATAATGTCCAGGTGCAATACTCTGTATGTGTATTGGTTCAAGTTACCGAAAGATAAGATGTGTTTCTCTTATTTGGGGGAGGGGGTGGCGGGGGACCCTTCATATTGTTTGTTTCGTTTTGGTTTATTTTAAAAGATGTAAAATATATTAAGCTATATTAAATCTCGTGTATAGTTCTCCTGTGCTCTATTATGCCCTGATAGAGATGGGGAAGAGAAAAGAATGTTGTCAATGGTGGTTTCCTAGCTTGGACAGTGACTATCTTGAGCCCAGAGAATTTGTGTCCATATTTGCATCTGGCTGGTCATAGCCTTTATTATTGATGATGACATTCAGTTCTCTTTTTGTTTTTATTTTAAAAAAACTCAGGTGTAATTATTATCTATTCTTATGATAATTTCAAATATGAAATATCATGCTATATCAATTCATGTGTTTGGCATACCAGTGAAGTGATGATGAACATTAGATTAACTTAATTTATCTTTGGTAACTTGACGTACTGGGGAGAGACTATATTCCGGAGTTGAGTTCAAGCACAGAAACATCTTTACGGTGGCATCATCTCATTTTATTAGGAAGACATGACAATACTGCCCATCATATTCATGCATCACTACTGCTCTCTGTTTTCCTTCTGCTTCCTTCACCACTATGAACTTTGGACAAACAGGCAAGATCCAACCTCAATGCAAAATGGCCTTGTTCACAGGGCTTGGTGGTGGGGGTGCATCAGCGGGGGTTGGGCACTTCCTACTGGACAGCAGGCATGCATTTTTGCTGGGAAGTCAAATAATACATTCCACCCAAGCTCCAGGCAGTCGGTCGGCGGGTATCCTGCCCCAGAGAGACTCCTTGCAGCACCCCAAGCTGGGTGGGCTGGCATGACCCCAGCTTGGGGCTAGAGCGGAAGAAGTTCTCACACAGGTAGATTTACAGCCAATGCAGATCTATAAAAAAAAGCTTGTCTGTTCTGTCAGTGCTCATTGTTTCATTTTAGTTTTCACAAGCGTTTGGAAACAGACACACTGTTACATTTCTGCCAGTTCTCTCTAATCTTTCCAGTGCCCACGCGATATCTCTCTCTCTCTCTCTCTCAGTCTCTCTCTCTCTCTCAAAGAAAAAAAAAAAAAGGAGTGCAAAAAAAAGCCAAAAAAATATATGAAGGATAGCTGTTCTCCTATATTCTTTCGCTATGGACTTTGTGAAGTGGAAATATAAATTTTTCTCCAAAGGTGGAAAAAAATGCATTCTTGCTTTAAAAAAAAAAAGAAGGCTAAAAAATTACCTCTTTTTAAATTATGTGCAAGATAATTCTGACTAAATATAAAATGTATTCAGTTTTAGGGACTTTTTTGTATTGTGATGCTTTATTTGTATTTTTTTTCCCCTTTCTGGGTGTAATTTTAATCTCTTGCCATTCATTAGTGTTATTTCATTGTAAACATTATTGTGCCAAATGTACTGTATTCAAAAGGATGTGAATGTGTATTGTTTTAGAACCTAATAAATACAATGACGTTAAATCTTATTTTTCAGACCCAGTGAGCATTTTTTTCCTCCTTTGTGGGTGGCAAAGTGGCACTAATGAAGTTTTTTCCCATTTGTGCATTTGAGATTCCAAAATTCCAAAACCTACACATGGGTTCAGCTTTTCCCTTATATCGAAGATGCATAAATGATGCAAATAGACATATTTGCATACTCCCCTTTCCCACCCTGCGTTGCCTCTGTGCTTCTGTGTCTGCCAATCACAGGGATCTAGAGGCCCTGTGCAGATTGGACTTAGCTTTGGGCATGGAACAAAACCATCCTCTCTGCTTTGGAAGGCTAGAAGATAAGCAGGCAAAGCAGGCCGCTCTGCCTTCTCATTCTTATCTTGCTAGAGGAGCGAATGCTGGGCCTCCTTACAACAAGGGCCTGTTAGAGCCTCCTCAGGACTTGGTTATTGGCCTGCTGCCCAGAACTTGGGACCTTTAGGGTCCAAGAAACTCCTTGGCTAGGACCCCCTTGAAGGCTGTACTTGGAGTGCAGGCTGGACAGTGGCCCTGTGTGTCAGCTAGTGCCCACCTTCCTTGTTCAGCCAGTAATTTGTGGCAATCACGGTGACTCCTGGGCTCTCCAGGTTCCTCCTCAATGCTGGGATCCTTTTCTACCATTCCCATAATGTTGCAAGGTTCCTCCTCTTCTTTCTGCAACACAGAATTTTCAAGAATGTTTGAAACTCAAAAAGTACATGCTTGACTATACCAAAAATTCCTATTAGCCAAAACTCCCTGTCCTTAAGAGTTATGGAAATGGCTGAAGTTTTACTATTTGTCATCCTAAGATGAGGGGATGGCCTGGTTTCAGCACACAAAGTCATTTCATCATAAGCCTTCCAGTGACTTGGCTATATCATCTTGAGTACATCCTCCCTCTCACAGCTTTCCCCCTCTCAGCAACACCGCCAACCTACCTGGAAATAAAGCATGGATTGCCAGACCCACCCCAAGAATAAGAGTATGTCTATCATGTAGTTTCCTCTATCAGTCAGACAGCTGTTCCTAGGTAAAGTGGCCCAAGAAGGAGAAAGTTTTCCATCAGCTTGTCTGTCTTATCACGAATTTAAATAAAAATCAGGAGAAATGAATTAAAAGAGCTGTTCTGCAGATAGTTGTTCATAGCAGCATTATTTACAATAGCCAAAGGTGGAAGCAACCCAAGTGTCCATCAACAGATGAATGGATAAACAGAATGTCTTATATCCATACAATGGAATATTTTTCAGCTGGAAAAAGGAATGAAGTTCTAACATGCTATGACATGAATGAACTTTGAAGACATCAAGTTTGAGTGAAATAAACACAAAATAACATATAGAGTATGAGCCCACTTACATGAAATAACTAGAATATGCAAATTCAGAGACAGAAAGTAGAGTAAAGATTTGGGGGGGGGGGGTAGGTAATACATAAAGGGTGCAGGGTTCCTGTTTGGAGTGAAGGAAAAGTTTTGGTAATAGATGGTGGTGATGTTAATACAACATTGTGAATGTAATTAACACCACTGGATTGAATGCTATGGGGTGATTGAATTGTGAAACTTTATGTTGTATTTTTGTTACTGCAATTAAAAACAATGGCTAAAGAGACAACAACAAATGCAATACATCATCCTACATTGGCTCTAATAATGGAAGAGAAAATATGCAAAAGTACATTATTGGGACAATTGCAAAAAGGAATATAGACTATATGCTTTATATCAATGTTAATTTACAAGGGAAATTAGAAAATACTTAGAAAGGAAAACAAAGACACAAATGCCAAAATTTCTGGGATGTACTGAAGGCAGTGCTCAGAGGGAAATTTATAGTTGTGAGTGTCTACATTTAAAAAGAAGAAAGATCTCTAATAACCTAACTTCACATCTTGAGGAACTAGAAATAGAGAACAAAGTAAATGCAAAGTTAGCAGAAGAAAGGAAATAATTAAGATTAGAGTGGAGATAAATGAAATAGGGGGTAGAGAAACAAGAGAATAAACCAAAAAAAAAAAGGTTGTTCTTTGAAAAAATCAATAAAATTGACAAAGCTTTTGCTAGACTGACAGAAAAAAGAGAAAAGATGCAAACAACTAAAATAAGAAAGGAAAATGGTGATATCACTACTGATCTTATAGCAATGAAAAAAGATTAAAGAAGAACCAATAACAATACTTCTCAAACTCTTCCAAAGAATTCAAGAGGAGGGAACACTTCCTAACTTAATCTATGAGGCCAGCCTTACATGATACCAAGGCCTGGTAAAAACATCAATTTCCCTTATGAATATAGGTGCCAAAATCCTTAACAAAATACAAGCAAACTGAATCCAACAGCATTTTAAAAAGACTATATACCATGACCAAGTGGAATTTATCCCAGGAATGCAAGGGTGGTTCAAAATACGAAAATCAATCAATATAATACACTACATAAATAGAATGAAGGGGAGAAAAACTACATGATTATCTCAATAGATGCTGAAAAGGCTTTGGCAAAATCCAACCCCCTTTCTTCAACAAAAACACTCAGAAAAGTAGGACTAGAAGGGAGCTTTTTCAACATACTAAAGGCCATTTATGGGGGAAAAAACAAAAAGCAAAAAACAAAACTAATATTATATGCAGTGGTGAAAGAGTTAAAGCTTTCACCCAAGAGCAGGAATGAGACAAGGATGCCCATTTTTACCACTGCTATTCAATATTGTACTAGAAGTTCTTGCTAGAGCAATTAGTTAAGAAAAAGAAATACAAGGTAGTCAAATTGGAAAGGAAGAAGTAAAACTATCTCTATTGGCAGATGACATGATCTTATATATAGAAAATCCAATGGAATCCATGAGAAAATATTAGAGCTAAAAAAGTAATTCAGCAAAATGACAGGGTACAAGGCCAACACACAAAAAACAATTGTGTTCCTATACACTAGCACTGAACAAACCTAAAGGGCAAATTAAAGAAAACAATTCCATTTACAATATCATCTAAAAGAATAAAATATCTAGAAATACACTTAACCAAGGACACAAAAAACTTGAATACACAAAACTTCAAAACACTGCAGAAAGAAATTAAAGAGGATCTAACTAAATGACAAGGCATACCATGTTTATGGATTGGAAGAGTTAATATTGTTAATATGCTAATATTACCCAAAGCAATATACAAATTCAAATTCAATGCAATCCCTATCAAAATTCCAGCAATCTTTTTTGCAGAAATGGAAAAACCTATCCTCAAATTCATAAGAAACTGCAAGGGGCCCTGATTGAAAAAGAAGAACAGGGTTGGAGGACTCACTACCCAATTTCAAATTGTACTACAAAGTGACAGTAGCCAAAACAGAGTGGTAATGGCACAAAGATAGACAAACAGATAAGTGGAACAGAATTGAAAGTCCAGAAATAGACCCATGGATCTATGATCAATTTACTTTTTACAAGGCTGCTAAGTACATGCAGTAGGGAAAGAATAGTCTCTTCAACAAATGATATTGGAAAAACTGGATATCCACATGAATCAGAATGAAGTTAGATGCCTACCTCACACCACATACAAAAATCAACTCAAAATGGATCAAGGACCTAAATATAAGCACTAAAACCATAAAACTCTAAGAAGATAACATAGGGGCAAATCTTCATGACCTGTCATTAGGCAATGGATTCTCAGTTATGAAACCAAAAGCAAGAGCAACAAAAGAAACAATAGATAAATTTGATTTCATCAAAATTAAAAACTTTTATGCATCAAAGGACAGTATTACCAAGAAAGAGAAAAAAGACAACTTACAGAATGAGAGAAAATAGTTCCAAGCCATATATCAGATAAGGGTTTGATATTGAGACTATATAGAGAACTTTTACAATGCAACAACAAAAAGACAACCCAATTAAAAAATGGGCAAAGGACTTGAATAGATGTTTCTCCAAAAGAGATAAACAAATGGTCAATAAACACATGAAAAGATGCTCAATATCATTAGCCATTAGGAAAATGCAAATCAAAACCACAATGAGATACCACTTTATAGCCACAATAATTTAAAGAATAGAAATTAACAAGTGTTAGAGGGAAGCAGATGTGGCTCAAGCCCTTGGGCGCCCACTTACCACATGGGAGGTCCCAGGTCTAGTTTAGGTGCCTCCTAAAGAAGACGAGGTAGACAGCAAGCTGACACGAGGGGCTTCACACAGCAAGCTGATACAACAACAAGATGACAATGCAACAAGGGAACACAATGAGAGACACAACAAGCAGGGGAGCGGAGGTGGCTCAAGTGATTGGGCCCCTCCCTCCCACTTGGGAGGTCCCAGATTCGGTTCCTGGTGCCTCCTTAAAAAATAAAGATGAGGGGCCGGCTGTATAGCCCAGTGGATAGGGCGCCAGTTTACCACATGGGAGGCCCTGGGTTCGGTCCCCGGGGCCTCTCCGGGCCGGCGGACCGCTTAAGAAGGCAAAAGCCACCGTGGGCGGGGCAGAGCCTCCGTGGGCAGGGCAAAAGCCGCCACGGGCAGGGCAAAGCCACAGAGCTGAGCTGCCTGCGAGCAGAGTGGAGCTGCCCGCGGGCAGGGCAGAGCCGCCCGCGAGTGGGCAGGGCCACCACTCACTGGTGAAGCTGACCTGG
>PVKH010031777.1:0-12277 GCA_004027955.1 Chaetophractus vellerosus
CTATTCAGTCTACATATTGAATTGTTTATATCAATAGTAATATTTTAAATTTCCAATTATTTCTAAAATGATTTCCTATTATTTTCCATAGCATACTGTTCTATTTTATAGACGCAACACTCTCAAATCTCTCTGAGGATTTATATCTATATTTTAATCTAATCTATCTATATCTATTCTATCATCTATCTATATATCTATTTAAATTTATACTTTCTGCAGGCATTCAGCAGTAGCATTTTCTGCATCTGCCTTGGTGAAAGAAAGGCCATGTTGCTGAGTGCTGCATAACTTCTATCTCTGCTCTCATGGCCAATATGTTTCTAAGTACATGTAGCAAGACCTATGGCAGCCAGGGAAAGAAGTGACTAAAATCCACAGAAGAGGTATTGTCCTCCTGACTAGGTAGGCTTTTCCTCAATAAGTGCCCTTTGGTGAGCACTCAGTGGGACACAAATATTCTACTCTCTTCCATTCTGCGTAGCCCATCCGCTAGCCTTTCCTCCAGACTTCCTCATAACCTTCTTTAATATTGTTCCTCCTCTGTCCTTGACCATTTGGCCAAACCATTAATTATTGTCCATAAATTGTTGTAGATCCATAACTCTTTCCATATCTCCTTTTAGACAAAGTGGAGAACATGGTGTATTGCTTCAGGTTTTGCCCATTGAAAAGATTTCTCTTTCTGATTATCCTTCTATTGGGCTACATCTAACTGTGGCTTAAGTATGCAGCAGCTCAATTTTGGTTGGTGCCAGGATATCTTGAAAAGCTATAAACCAGGCATATATATTTTTAATTCTGCAGTCAAAAGCTCACAGGGAACTCCTCACAAGGCCACGGGTATTAGTTTGGGGAGAGGTTGCAATGTTGCAGGAGTTAGGTGCCAGGATCATCTGAGCCATTTGCTTGCATAACTTACTTAAGCCTTTAGGACCTGTTTCTACCTAATCTTGCATACAGGCTTTCCAGCTGTGCAAATTTATGGCTTTTCGTATCATCTAAGACTATTTTTGATTGGCAGCTCTGGTCTCATGGTCACTTACTATTCCATGATTAGGCACTTAGTCATTACTAGGACCTAATACCAAGCCAGAAACTATTCCTTGAAATACGTATTCACAGAAGATGGGTGGCTTTGCTCCAAAAATTTTAGCATTTTCCTATCAAGGATTGTGGAGGCTCCATTTAGCATCTGTATCTGCTACAGACTATAAACATCATTGGCTATACAGGGGCCTACAGCCCCAGCTACTTGAGCTGCAGTCTGGACCAGCTGCAGAGCTTTCTCTTACACTGGACCCTGCTCAAACTGGCAGCTTTAAAGTTTACACAGCTGGGTAGATGATTGTATTGACAGCTTCAATTAAATGGCCTCCATGTATCCATATGCTTTGACATATACCTGTGTAGTGTCTTTCTATTCTGGTGCTGGGCTTGGTCATGAGACCAGGCAAAGCTAATCTTCTAATAGATAGTGTCACTCAAAAAAGGTTTAAAAAGATACTCATGTGTTTCTGCTTACTCCTTTGAATATTGTATGATGCTGTTGGAGGATGGGAGCCATGTGGAAGAGAGCTGAGTTTTCCCATCTGAGACCATTCTAGACCAACCAGTCTCTAGAGGACTACGAGAAATAATAAATGACTTGTATTTTAAGTCACTTAATTTTGGGGATGGCTTATTTTGCGGCATTATTGTGGCAATAAATAATTTGTTCACTTAGTAAATGGTTAGGAGCAGCACGCTCAAATGTGGCCTCTGTACATGTTGCCTTTGAAATTGCAAAAGCCTCCCAAACTCTGTTCCCTTTTCGTAGTGGTCAGGGATTCAACGTATAGTGACTTTGGACTCCAGAAAACCAGATTCCTGAAACCTTCCCTGAAATGTCATACTTCTGAATTTTTAGGTTTGTCAGCAAGCACTGCTGTACAAACCTGGCTTCTGTTTTCCTTCTTTCTTCCAAATTCCATGAGTGAGCATTCATTGCCAGAAACGAACTCATATATAAAGCCTTAGCTGCAAAGGAGCCTGAGAAATGTAGTATTTATCCTTCCAGATCTTGACATATGGGGCAGGATATAGAATATAAAGGGCTGTGACTAGATACCAGGTGCCAATACCTGATGCATTTATAACCTGCAGCTTGGGAAAACACAGACTGAATCTATCTTTCCAGGCTTAACACTCACTCTTCTCCTTTATGTATGTCTTTCCCCATTCATACAGGACAACTGGTGAATCTCTGACCATTCCTTTACTGTACTCACGCTAAGCTGTTACCTTTGAATGAAAGACTCTTTTTTTAAAACTCTGCCTGTTGAAATCTTGTTGAACCAACAGAGCTACTAGAACACTATTTTCTCCAGTAAGGCTTTCTGGATTCCTCCTTCAAGCTATGTTTCCTTCTTCCTTTAAACTTCCACCTTGCTTTGTACTTCTCTCATAATATTTCTTCGACTTTACCTGGCATTATTGTAATATGTATATATCTTTAATCACCTTCTATTTGTTAAGTCTACCTGAAATATATGTGCAGACACTCTGGTAAGTACTGTGCTAAATATTGAGATGAATATGGATGGTACCCCTCCTCAGGGAGCTCAGAGACTGCTCAAATTGGACAATGTTTTGACTCTGAAACTTCAAACAGGACAAATGTTGTAACACTTGAAATGGGGCCATAATTCGTGAGTTGGGCTCTTACAACCTACTGGGGCAAGACTCAACAGAAGAAGTGTGGGGAGAGGTAAGGCGACTTTTTCCTTAAAGCTTATTTATTTGTTTATTTGTTTATTTATTTATTTATTGAGGTACCGGGGCTGGGGATTGAACCCCAGATCTCCTGTGTGGGAAGTTGGTGCTCAACCACTGAGCCACATTGACTATCCGAATTGGGTTTTACATTTGTTTGCTTGTTGTTTTTGTTTTGTTTTGTTTTGTTTTGTTTTGTTTTTAGGAGGCACTGCTGACCAAACCTGGGACCTCCCATGTGGGAAGCAAATGTTCAACCTCTTGAGCCACATCACCTCCCCAAGCTCATTTTCAATTAATAAGGTTTTGCTTTGAGATGTACTTGAACCATAGAAAGAATAGATAAAATAATCACAAATTTGCTTTATTTCCTAGCCAGTCCTAGCTTAAGCACAGTGAAAAAGAAATTTCATGATTACATTATCATAGAATCTGCTAAGTCTTCTCAGTTCCTGCTGTACTACCCCTGCTTCTTGTTATTTATTTATTTTTTTTTGTGGTACCAGGGGCTGGGTATTGAACTTAGGACCTCGTATGTCTCATATGTGGGAAACCAGTGCTCAACCACTGAGCCACATTGGCTTCCCTGAGTTTTTTTTTTTTTTCCATTTGTTTTGCTTGTTGTTTGTTTTTGCTTTTTCAAGAGGCATGAGAAGCTATGGAAGGTGGGCACTCAACCACTTGAGCCACACCCACTCCCTTCATGTTATTCTTGAGTTCCATGACATGGTAACTGGTGACATCCCTTACCAGCCTCCCTCCTTCATTCTGAGGGAAGAGTCCCCTGCTTGATTTTTTTTTTTAAGATTTATTTTATTTATTTATTTCTACCCACCCCCTTGTTGTTTGCACTCGCTGTGTCGGTTGTCTCATTTGTTTCTTTAGGAGGCTCTGGGAACCAAACCCAGGACCTCCAATGTGGGAGGGAGACATCAAATCACTTAAGCCACCTCTGTTTCCCTGCTTTGTTGTGTCTCTTGTTTTTCTTCTTGTGTCTCTTGTTGGGTCATCTTGTGGCATCAGCTTGCTGAGCCTGCTCATCGCACCAGCTCGCTGTCTTCTTTAGGAAGTACTGGGAATCGAACCAGGGATGTTCCATGTGGTAGGTGGGAGCCCAATTGCTTGAGCCACAGCTGCTTCCCCTCTGCTTGATTTTGATTCCACATGGGCCATCTCTTATTGAGTCTGTTGTTAACTTGACATTCATGGGTCTATTAATAGGGAGGAGTGGGTAGAGAAGAAGCCTCTTGTGCCATATTCTATTCAGCTGCTGGCTGTGCCTTGGAAAATGGAGGAAGCCAAGAAGGAAAGGGAGAGGTACAGTGTGTGGTGCCTTTGAATCCACCAAACTGTGGGTATATAAATTTCTCTACTCTGTAGGCCTGAGTAAGGCTGACGTTTTGCAGGCTTACGGAGGATGGTCTTCTCTATGTGAAAACATGGATGTCAAGTGTTGTATTCAGACTTGAGACATGTCTGAATTCCTCTGTTGTTGCAGGATTAGGAAAATGGAGACTCCAAAAGCTGAGTGCCAATGGAAAAACCAACAAATGTAGCTGTAATTGAGGAAAACATTTCAGCAAGATTTTGTTTTACCCTGTGCCAACCTCAACTCACCAATGTGCATGCTACATATGCTTAGAATTAGCAAGTAGGGTTTTATCCTTCATTTCCCCATTTCCCATCCTTTACTCTTTCCGTTGCTGATCAAAAATGGAACAAAGCTTCCAGGCTCCTGGGAGGTCACTTCTCTCAATATGGGTGACCCTCCCAACCTAGCTCTTCCAACTGACCACCTTGTCACTGAGCTCTCATCGCATCTGGAGCGGTTTTATTTTCATAGCTCTCTGGAGGGCTAATGAGCTTCTAAGAAACACCTGCAGCAACTATGAATTCTACACGGAGACCTAAGTTTTCAGAGAATGTTTTAAAGGGTACCTTGTGGGGGGCAAATCCCTTGCCCAGATAAATGGAATTGCGTCCATGAGAGCAAATTAATCCAACATCCACATACACTTTTTTTTTCTTCACTGATATGCCCAAGCTCTAATACCTTCATTTCCCCTTCATTTGCAACAGCAAAGCCTCCTTGATCAAAAAAATAAATGTGCAGTTGGCAAGAGCTGAATAGAGGTCTGCTTAAATGATTTTTAATTTATGTTAAAATGCTAAGAGCCGTTTTCCAGGTCCGCATTGAATATCTCACAAAATGAAGTTTTTTGAAATCCACCTTTAAAAAGGGAACTAAAAGATTTAGAAACATTCCTTTAAATTTTAGCTGCCCAAGCTGTGTCTTTTATTCGTTCCCTACTGGGATCAAGTGGCTGGTTAGGAATTTATACTCAATTCACCTTATACTGCAGAACACTTGTCTGGAAGTCAGAGACCGTTCTTTTACACCTATCTCCAGAACAAGAACTGGTGTAAGTCTGAGTTTATCATTCACTTTCTGCACTCCCTCTTCTCTTCTGGAAAAATGAGCAGTGAATCGAGGTAAAGTATTAAAGAGTCATACTTTAGAAAAGACGTAGCATTTCTTGATGTTTCTACATTTGTCAGGCTGCTGTGACAAATATCACACAACAGGTTGGTTGAAATGAGAATTTATTGTTTCATAGTTCCAGATGCTCGAAGTCCACAATAAAGGCAATGGCACGGCCATGCTTTCTCCCTGAAGTCTGTAGCATTCGGGTGCTGGCTTGCCACACTCCTTGGGTTTCCTTGACTTGCACCTCTGCCTCCTGTCACCTGACCACCTCTCTCTCCCTGTTTCTATTCTTCTGTGTTTCCACTGACTTATGACTTCTGGATCCCTGTGGTTTTGTCTCTATAAGGCTCCAGTAATGTGGATTAGGGGCTCCCAACCCAGTTGGGCTGTGTCTAGATAGGATCGTAGAAGACCCTATACACAAATGTGTCCACACTCTGACTCACCTTAATATTCAAAATTCTCTTTATAAATGGTTTCACCCTCACACAAACCTGGATCAAGACTAAGACCACGTCCTTTCTTGAAGTACCTAATTCAATTTACCACAGTTCGTGTCTGCTTTGAGAGAAACCACAAAATTATTGACAATCCAAAGCTGTGAATTCTTGTAATCTTAATTGTTTTGGGCCTAATTTTTAAATCGTGTTGACTTTCATCTGCCACTCAACATGCATCTAGGTTAAAAATTTAACAAATGTTTATTGAACAAAGATAAAGTCATGGAGATGCATACCAGGAGAAAAGTGCTTAAAGAATAAGAATTAACTTAAATGTTAGAATTGGGTCATAAATGTGCTATTTCAAAGAAAATTTGTAGAATGTACTCTACAAATAAATAGAAATAGCTTTTCAAATGATCTTTACAGTAATATCACTCCATTACTTAGGGTAATTGTCATTGACTATTCTTCAATAAATTTTTAATTTTTTAAATTTAGGCTTTTGCCTAGCACTTTGCTAAATCCCACAGGAAATATTAAAGACATAGGATCTTTATATTCATGGGATTTAGTTTAGTTTAGGGCACAAGTCTAATATATATGTGTGTGTGTTGTGTATGAATTTATATGTATATGTACATATAATAGCAGTGCTCACTCTTAAATCTTAAATGAGACATGCTAATCATAAATGCAAGCAGCTCAGTAAATGAGGACAACATTGAAGTGTAAATGATTATGAAAAGACTTTGGATAGATGAGAGGAGAGAGAGAACACTCTCAGATGTGAAAACAGCATGAACAAAGATATGAAGGAAGGAGCTCTACAGCATGATGTTTGGCTCTCTAATGGGCATGTCCACCAAGATGGCCCAAAACTATAATCCAAACTAAACTAAATTTACTGCTTCTCCCTGAAACTTTCTCCTTCTGTGTTCCATAATTCATCAGATGGCATGATTATCTGCTCAGACCAGAAAACTGGGACTCATACTAAATTCTCTTCTCTCCTTTTTCTCCTATCATCACTTCCGTCGTTCTCTTTCTGTTTGGGGCTGCATTTTGAGAGCTCCCAGGGTGCTTACTGCTGCAAGAACTGGGATAAGCTCAAGATTGTTACTGAGCCCGCGTCCTGCAATCCATTTCAATGCTTCTCTCTCATTAGCTCCCTTTGAGAGATTTTGTCCTTGAATTTCTCATCTTGGACTAATGTTTTCAAATCATTGAATTGATTTAGATGAAATACCCAGCTCTACTCAGGGACTTCCCTGGGTTATAGCTTCTGGTTTAGTTTCCTAATTTCCTCACATGGCAGCCCATTGATGCCTGGCACAAAGAGCTGGGATTCCAGACTCTGGCTATGACCTCAGCTTTCTTAGTCCTCTTTTCTCCATTCCTACTGTCTTCTTTAGCTTGGGTGTTCATAATCATTTGCCTGGTCTGGTAAAGTGAATTAATGTTCACCAAATATCTACTCTCCCCTCACATTATAGGTGGAGAATCCACTATATTCTATTGATTTTGGGCTTGTCTATGCAACTTTGGCCAGTGGAATGTGGGTAGAGGGGAATGTGTGCTAGCTTAGAGGAGAGGCTTCAGAAGACATTGAATGTTTCTACCCCACTTACCCCCTTGAATGCCTCCAGCCACCAACAGGAGAACATGCCCCAGGGAAGCCACTGCTCCTTCTTCCTGGGTCCAGAAATGAAAGATTCATGGAGCACATATGAATCTGCTTGTAGTCTGGAGTCCAGCCCAGCCCTATCCAGCCCAGCTGAGCTAAAACCAACCCACTGCTGACCCACAGACCGATGAGAAAGAAAGAAATGTTTATTATAAGCCACGAAGGTTTTGGAGGAAATGGATATTTGTTGTTGTAAGCCACTAAGCTTTTGGATTGTTTATAACTGTGGTAAAACCTGACTAATACACCCAATTTTCTCCTACAACCTCCTGCTTTATCTTCCAGCCTCCAATCTTATCTCCCTCTAACCTCTCCTCCACATTGGATTAAATAAAAATTCTTCAGTGGCTCCCATAAGACATGGGAAAAAACCCCAGTAAGGGATAAAAGATTCTTACCTGCCCAGTCTCACCTCCCATTATTCTCTACCTTGCATTTCAGCTCCAGCCATCCTGATACTTCACAGTGTTGTCTTTCGTCATCCTCTTTTGAAAATGCTGTCAATTCTGATTCATATACTGCTCCCTTGACCGTCCTACTCTTATCCAACCCTTTCACCTGCAACATGCTTCCAAGTTTTAAGTGTTGCCCCATCTGGAGAGGCTTCCCTGGTGTCCCCAAACTCTCACAGCAATTTGCACAATTCCAAGATAGCACACTTTGATGCTGATTGTTTTTATACTTCTCTCTCAGCCAGACTGAACAATTTGCTGTAGGACCTTTGTCTTTATATCTTTTTACTCGGAGGATTTAACATTGTTTCAGGCATACTTTAGCTATTCCATAAATGAAGCAATGTCTATTTAGTTGATTTTGAAGCTGAATCCATTTAATGTCCTTGTTATTTGGTTGTCCCCTTTTCACCTAATTTATGCCACACATCTGGATTGCTTTCTGTCTCACACAAAGATATTGCTTCTCAACTATACTTGAGACATCAGGTAAACACACCCATGTAGCCAATGTCCAGATCAAGAAATAAATATTCCTAGCACCTTCCTTTTTAATTTCCCAGTCACTATAACCTTTTCCTAGAACTTGTTCTCACTTCTACTACCATCTATTCAGTTTGCCTGTTTTAAAACCATATATAAATAAAATCATATTACATGGACACCTTTTCATCTGGCTACTTGTGCTCAATATTCTGATTTAGGAGACTCATTCATGTCATTGTGTATAGCAGCAGTTCATTTTCATTGCTTTATGGGACTCCCATGGTGTAAATATACTACAATTTATTCTTCCATTCTGCTATTGATAGATATTTTGATTGTTTCCAGTTTTGGGCTCTTATGAATAAAGGTGCTGTGAACACTTTTGTGCATGTCTTTTGGAGAATATATACATTTCTGTTGAATATAAACCTAGGAGCAGAAGTTTTGCATCACAGGGTATGTATATATTCACTTTGGGTAGATATGTCTAAACTCTTCTCCAGAGTGATTATTACAATTTTTATTCCCACTGGCTGTGTGTGAGAGTTTCTCTTATTTTATATTTTCACCAACTCCTGATATTTCTTTTTAATATTAGCCATTTCAAGGAACATGTTGTGGCTTTAATTTGTATTTCCCTGATGACTAATAATGTTGAATACTTTTAAAATATGTTTATTGATTGTTGGATATCTTCTTTGGCCAAGCTCCATTTTTCTATTGGGTTCTCTATTTCTATTGGATGGGGAATTTAATGGAAGAGTGGTGTTACTTCTAATTTCTTCTCTAAATGTCAATAAACATAGTCCTTAAGCTTATGGATCCTGGAATCAGATTGCTGGGATTGAATCCTAGCTTTGCAAGTTATATAAACCTCTCTGTGTGTCAGTTTTCTCATCTATAAAATGGTGATATTAAAAGTACCTGCTTCATAAAATCATTTTCAGGATTTTATCAGGTTAAATGTAAAATTCTTTGCAGCATTCCTGGCATATAGTAGGAGTTCAATCATTGTTAGCTATTATTTTCATTTGTCTATCTGATCAGTTTTTTTGTCTTCAGGTGTTGTGTTTTTTAGAAGGTGAAGCTGTACCTTCTTTATGGTTTTGGCTCAATATTAAGTCTTACATGGGGTGGGAAAGTAAGTGGAACCTTTTAAAGGGGATGCCAAAATCAAATGCTTCTTCATACATGGCCTTTCCCAGGCATATTCTTCTCTCCTTGTTCTCTATTTTGTGAAATGTCAGGGAAGAGACATAAGAAGCTTTCTGTGGAAATAGTACCCAGAAAAAGACACGGATGTTAGTCATGGTGCTTTCTTGGGGTTTTGGCAATGCCTTAGTGGGTGTGGGTCCACATGGCAAATATTCCAGTGGTTGGAGGGGAATCAGGACTTTTGATTTTCACTTCCTGGGTAGCTGCCCTAAGAGTTCTTCAGTTTTCCTTTTTAACTAAGGGAAGCCCCTGCTGCCCATCCTACCCAGGGTGTGGTTTGAATTCCTGATTTGGTAGTTACTATGGGTTCTGAAAATACTGTTCAGTTTCAAAACAATGATAGAGTCATTACTATGCAAGTGTTTTTTTTTTTCTTTTCAGCCTTTATGTCATTAAAATATCCCTTAAGTGGGATGTCTGTTTTCCTCTGGCTTGTATCTGAGATTTAAGACACACAAGTCTCTAACTCTGAAATCATTAAGCCCACATCTTCATCAGAAAAACCACAGAAATTAGAGTTAAACGGGCCCTCCCATGATTTACCCTAAACTTCTTCCAGCTTTATTGGTTTCTCTCTCTGCTCCAACCGCGTCCTCTCCCTATCTGCTTTTTTATTTTAACAAATCAATTTTATTGACACATATTAATAATGCATAAATCCATCCAAAGTGTACAATCAATGGCATTCAGTATAATCACAGTTGTGCATTCATCACTCCAATCATTTTGAGAGCATTTTCATTATTCCAATAATAATATAATAATGACAAACAAAAATAAAGAAACAAAAAACTCATCACCTCTCAATCTCTCTACGCTTCTCCTATGTACATAGCAGCTATTGTTTCCGTCTCTCTAGTTTATTTGTATTTATATTTTGTAAAAACCATCTTATATATGCAATATCACTCATATTCATATTTTACATGAGGTTTCACTATGTTATACATTCCCATATTTCATGTTTTAGTTTTCCTTCTAGTAATATACATGACCTTAGAATTACCCTTTTAACCATTGTTATACCCATATGACTCTGCTAGTTACAAACACTATGACGTGCTTTCATCATTTCTATTTATTTCCAAAGATTTACAAACAACATTTTTACCAATTCTGCACAGAGTAACCCTCAGCTTTCCATTCTCTATCCCCCTTCTATTTTCTGGTGACCTATACTCTAATTATTAACTCGATGAGTTTACACAATATATTTAGTTCATAATAGCACAATCATTCAATAATTGGACTTATGTGCTTGCTTCACTCAGTATGTCTTTCAGGTTCATCCGTGTTGTCATATGCTTCATGGCTTCATTTCTTCTTGTTGCTGTATAATATTCCATCGTGTGTCTACACCACAATTTGTTTATCCATTCATCAGTTGATGGACACCAGGGTTGTTTCCAACTTTTGGCAATCATGAATAACACTGCTATGAACATTGGTATGCAGATTTCTGTTTGTGTCACTGCTTTTACTTCTTCTGGGTATATATCTAGTAATGGTATTGCCAGTTCACAGGGCAAGACTATATTCAATTTCCTTAGTAACTGCCAAACAGTCCTCCACAGTGGCTGTACCATTCTACAATCCCAACAACAGTAAATAAATGTTACTAGCTGTCTACATCCTCTTCAACACTTGTAGTTTTCCAACTTTTTAATAGTAGTCAGTATAATAGGTGTGAAATGATCTCATTGTAGTTTTGATTTGCATTTCCCTAATCCCTAGTGATGTTGAACAATTTATTCATGTGTTTCGTCACCATTTGTATTTTTTCTTTGGAAAATTGTTTTTTCAAGTCTTTTGCCCATTTAAAAAAATTGGGTAGTTTGTCTTTTTATTGTTGAGTTATATGATCTCTTTATATATCATGGATATTAAACCCTTATCAGATATGTGATTGCCAAATATTTTCTCCCATTGAGTCGGGTACTTTTTCACCCTTTTGACAAAGTTCTTTGAGGTACAAAAGTGTTTAATTCTGAGGAGGTTCCATTTATTTATTTTCTCTTTGTTGCTCGTGCTTTGGATATAAGGTTTAAGAAACTACCACCAACCACAAGATCTCAAGATGTTTTCCTACATTTTCTTCTAGGAGCTTTATGCTGTAGCTTTTTTTTGTTGTTGTTGTTACATATCCTCACCCCCCTTTCTGCTTGCTCTTGCTGTGTGTTCATTTTTTCTGTGTTCTTCTATGTCTGCTTCTTGTCTCCCCCCATTTTTTTTTTTTTCGGCAACGCGCCGAGTCAGCCCTCCCCGCAGGCGGCTTGCCCTGCTCGTGGGTGGCTCCATTCTGTTTCGTGGGCAGCACAGCTCTGCTCGGCTTCGTGATTCGCAGGCGGCTCAGCTCCGTGTTTCACGTGTGACTTGCCCTGCCCGTGGGGGCTCCACCCTGCCCGTGGTGGCTTTTTGCCTTGCCCATGGCGGCTCTGCCCCGCCCACAGCGGCCTGCCTTTCTCAAGGCCGTCTGCCCACTCGGAGAGGTCCCCAGGAACCAAAGCCGGGGCCTCCCATGTGGTGTACCAGCGCCCTATCCACTGGGCTATACAGCTGGCCTCATGTTGTAGCTTTTATATTTAGATCCTTGATCCATTTTGAGTTAATTTTTGTATAAGGTATGAGACAGGAGTCCTCTTTCTTTCGTTTGGATATGGCTATCCAGTTCTCCCAGCATGATTTATTGAATAGATTGTTTTGGCCCAGCTGGGAGGGCTTGACTGCCTTGTGAAACATCACTTGAATATAGATG
>PVKH010031778.1:0-12274 GCA_004027955.1 Chaetophractus vellerosus
AAGAGGAAGCAGATTGAGAAAAGCAGATTGAGAAAAGAAGATTGAGAGAAGCAGAGATTTGGAGAAGCAGATTTGAGAAGCAATTCTGATGTTGGAGTGAGCCGTTCGCCCGATAGTCTACAGCTGGCCTTGTGGAGAGACGCAACGCATAGAGAGCCTCATGGTCTACAGCTGAACTCGTGAAGGAAACAGAAGCTAAGCCGGGAGAGAAACGCAGATCCGGGAACAAAGGAATCCAGAAGCCTGAACCCTGGAGACGTCGGCAGCCATCTTCCTCCAACACGTGGACTTTGGTATGGGAAGAAATTTATGCTTTGTGGCCTGGTAACTGTAAGCTCCTACCCCAAATAAATACCCTTTATAAAGACCAACCAATCTTTGGTGTATTTCAAAAGGCACATCTGTGGCTGACCAAAACACTATGTATGAGATCCCAGGTTTGGTCCCCGGACCTCCTAAAAACAAAACAAAACCAACCAACCAACCAACAAATGAAACCAACTCTCACTGGGGAGCGGATATAGCTCAGTGGTTGAGTCCCTGCTTCTCACGAACAAGGTCCTAGGTTCAATTCCTGGTACCTCCTTAAAAAAAAGTGTAACTAAAGTGCTATGAATGATCAGAGAGCAAATGATGAATCCCAGCTGGGGAGAGGGAATGAAAAGCTTCACACAGAGGGTGATATTCACCTGGTTCATGAATAAGAAGCAAACCTGACTCTTCTAGATTGGACCTTTTAGGCTTTATCAAGGGCACAATCTCTGAATCAAGGGCTAAATGTGTATTATGATGCTTGAAGTGGAATTAAATATTTTCAGATTTAAGATTCAAACTAGACTTAATATCCTTTTGAAAGAAGCCTGAAATTTTTTTTTCCACACTAAAGGGGAGTTACCATGCTGAGCATTTAATATGTAGTCTGCAATTACCCTTAAACACTTACTTCACTTCTTGAGTAGTAGTGCTCCACTCTTTTAATCTTGAGCTAAAGGCATACAATATTATTGCTAATGAACAGCTAGAGAACCCTTATCTCAGTGAGGTATGGGGTAGCCATGATAATCTTTTCTAATGAGAAAAATATATACTTTTGAAGTAGCAAAATGATAAGATTCAAGAATACTGTGATAAAAATAGCAAATCCAGCTGGATGTGTTCAAAAGGTAGACAATATTCCAAGGTGAGGATAAAAAAAAATGAAAGCAAAAATTAAAGAATCCCATCTATATTTGTCATGAGCATAACTGCTTTTAAATACAAAAAGACCTTTTGCTCCTTCAATATTGTCAGTATGTGAAAATATTAGCTTTATTAGGTCTCCACTGGAAATTAAAGCATAAAATCCAATCAAATGATGATTTTACAGACAGGCATTAATACAAAAAAAAGCAGAGGAGCCTAATTAGAATAAATGTACAATTTTTGCAAAACACAGTTAAGCCAGGCACTTAAATTAAACCATCTAAGATGAGGAAAATTCAATCAGGACCTGTATTACCAAAAAAAAAAAGGATTCATTTAAATTTTACAAACTAGCGTTTCCCTTTTAATCACATTTTTACATTATCTTTTAAAAAGTCTAAAGTTCAGGAATTTAGTGTTGCTCAATAAAATTTTCTGCATTGATGGAAATGTTCTATTATCTGGGCTATCCAGTATGGTAGCTACCAGCCACATGAACACTCTTAAACCCGTTTGAAATGTGGTTGGTAAGTCTAAGTAAGTGAATTTAAAGCTTTATTTAACATTAATTCATTTAAAATTAGATAGCCACATGAGGCTAGTGGCTACCATATTGGATAGCACAGTTCTAGAAGCTTTAGTGTGAATATATTTTCTTACTGAAAGTTTCTTATAAAAGTAAAATTAAAAGAAACTGGAAAATTATTGAAGTTTAGGTATTAACATAATAATGGTAAGTAACAGCTAAGCTAAAAAAATATATCCTTTCTGGTATAAAATGTCAGAGTTATGATGCAAGAGCTTGTTTTTCTTTATAAGGATCCACCAAGAATCATGAAAGCAAGAATTCCTCTTAACCTCTTACTTATGAATCAGGCTTTTGGCCAATTACCGTAAGAACATACCAGGGTTCCATTTATGTCCTGTGTTAGGTTCTTCATCTCCCCCACAACAAAAGCAACCAGATAAGTGCTCATCTTCACACTCTCAGAAAACTCATCCTGAACGAGTCCATCTTCTGTAGTAACTGATGATTTCTATATGCAAAAGGGGAAACAATGACAGTTCTGTAACTATGGGAATGACAGTAACAAAAGAACTATGAAACTGAAAATCCAAAATAGGCTATAGATAGTGAAGATGCTAGCATATTTTAATCACTCAGCATGAGAGCACAGCCCTTTGTCTGTTCTACCACCCTTCATCAAGAGGACATACTGTATACAGAGAAACTCCTTAAGGAATTTTTAGTTCTAAAAGATGGCTTTAAAAAATTACAAATTAAGAGATAGTAACAGTGATCCTTACTTATTACCTAGGAGTGCTCCACTCTACTGCAACAAATACCTTCACAGAAGGAGCTACAGAGGTGGGATGGCTAAAGGTTCCATCCATCCATATGACTGAAATGGCTTCTCAAGGTGCTGTCTCTGAGGATCCTGAGAAGGCTCAGTTAGATCAAAGGCAGTAAGTCCCTAGAGAAATCTGTAACAGGATGAGAGAATGCAAGCAACCTTGCAGGGTTTTTCAACCGTAAATTAAGACATGTTTTGGGATACTAGGCAAATAGGCATCCACTTCTTTTAGAAAAGGATTAAGGTGAAGAGTAGGCTGGGAGTGGAGCTCTTAGAGTGGTGTCTTTGTTTAAGTACAGATCATGTCCTCTCCTGCCTACAGGGGTTGATCCCATAGCCTGTTAGATGTAGCTGCTCCTCTCTCTAACCACACAAGTTCTAGGAAGCTCCCATCAAGCTTCACACAGCCCCTTAGGTGTCTGAGAAAACAAAAGGATCCTCAAGGTTCTGTTTAGCATAAGAGCAATTCTGCTTGGTTTCACCCTCACTGACTTCCACACAGAGCTAACACCCAAGAAGAGGCTCTTCTTGTTGTCAATCTCCAAATTACAATACAGATTTTTCATTTAGTAATAAAACACAAAGAACAACTGTGATTTAACACTATCAAATATCACTTCTTAAAACAGCAAATTCACTATCTCCTAGAAAATACCGTTCTGATATTTAGTACTAATTCATAGTGTTAACTGCATAACTTTAGCACATGGTACACACTTCACATTTCTTAATCACACATTCCAAATCCACCAAGAATTTCTTTCTTCGAGTACTCCTCAGGCTGGCTTCCCAGCTGATCCCAAATATGTTTTAACTTTTATTTAAGTATTTTAAGAAAGAATAAGAACGTATATGATTTTAATCATTCCGAACAGTGACCTGGCGCTCTAAGAGGATTTCAAGTGTTCTTAAAGAGAGACACAATCAAATATTTTACATTCCAAAGAACAGAACAGTACCTTAGGCATATTTGATAAAGCAGTGTGTTTCTCATCCCTTACGATCCTAATGATAAAAGTGGCTTTAAATGCTGGTTCATCAAAACAAGGAAAAGCAGATCTTGCTGCCAGGGGTTCAAACTGAGTTGCTGCAAAGTACCTAAAACAAATAATTCAATCAAACAGTTATTAAGCAGCTACTATTCAAGATACCATGCCAAGAGCTAGGGATACTACGATAAACATCATACAATCCCAGCCATTAAAGGAAGAAGTTTATACAACAGACACAAATTTATGTTAGGCTGCAAATTATGCCGTAACAACATTGAAACAAAACGGTGGGCATGAAAAGAAGGAAACAATAAATTCTGATTGAGGTTGAAGACACTGCAAGGAAACTGGTGACAAAATCTGAAAAGGACCTTAGAAGATAAGTAGTATTTGAAAAGGTAGAAAAGGGAAGAGAGTACACTCTAAAAAGCTGGGGCAACACAAGGAAAGACACAGAACACTGCATGTTCAGGGACTAAGTGGGCTGTCCAATGTATTTAGTGATGAAGCACAAAAGTAGACTACCGCTGGCCACTGACATCTCATCAAGGTTTCTGATAGAAGAACAGTACAAAAGGTGATCATTAAATGCCATTAATCATCTGCACAAACTCTGGCTTCACAACACTACAACTCAAATTCACTACCTGTACTTTCATGTAAAATGAAAACACTAGTTGTCCTGTGCCTAAGTGTCCTTTACTCTTTTCAGAGACGAATCAAAATTTTCCCTCCACCTCTTAAAACACAGTAGCAACATTTTAAAATTTAACTCATATATTAAGTCCTTAGTAAAAGGCTGAGGAAAAAAAACATAAGAACAGGGAAAAGTGTAGACTTTTAATTAAGCAGAGAAATAAAGCAGATCTATACTTGGGAGATCACCCAAACATGGCCATAGAGGGATCAGGACAAGTGTGGCACTGGTGTGCATATTTCAGGTACTGGTCAATACAATATATATACAACCACCACTTGGATGTGGTAGCCTCTCTTGTTTAGGGCTTATTTTCCACTTTTGGAAGATAAAATAGAAAAGAAAAGGGAAAAGAAAAAGTAGGATTTGGAATCAGAAGACCCAAACTCTGCAGTTTACCAGATCTTGGGTAAATCAGTGGCTTAAGTCGCAATCCTTATTTGTTAAATTAGGACTGAGATACATCCTCTACCAAATACCGAGGGTTTTGTTAGAATAAAATAAGACTATTCCTAATAAAAACTATTTGTATACCATTAAGCCCAATATAGATGTTGTTATGCTACATAGCCTAACTCTTCATTTTCTTTTACACTTAAAATCACTGTACTTTTTTCCTGGTAGGGATGTGTCCAAATAACTTTCTATGGGGCAAAGTGCAAGAAAGAGAGCAATCAACATACATGAAGCAATTTAAGCATATTATGTTTCTAACATTCCATTTCTTCACCTTGCCCCTGACATTTTTACCCAATTGACAGAAGACTTTGGAAGAGTGCCACAAGGGACCAAGGGATAGTTTGGTGACTATTCATACAAGGGACCCTACATGGACCATCACTTTTGGATAAAAATTGGATCATAAAATTCTAAGACAAATAAAACCTTAACTTATTGTTAAAGCAGAAGCAATATTGGGAGCTGATGTGGCTCAAGCAGTTGAGCACCTGCTTCCCACATGGGAGGCCCTGGGTTCGGTTCCTGGTACCTCCTAAAAACAAAAACAAACAACAAACAAATAAGAAAAAAAAAAAAACCACAACTCAGGGGAGCCAATGTGGCTCAGTGGTTGAGCGCTAGCTTCCTGCATATGAGGTTCCAGGTTCAATCCCCAGTCCGGTACCTCAAAAACAAACAAAAAACAAAAAACCAGAAGCAATATTAACTATCTCAGAGAAAAGCCCTTTTGAGAAGGTTGCTGCTTAATAATGCTTATAATCTGTCCAGCCTATGTTGAATACCTGGAAACTTATTCTTTAAGTAGTGACTATATTTGCTTTCAGAAATACTATTTGACTTTGAGCACTATCTCAAGGCTCATTACTGGTCTAAAAATTTTGCTCAAAAATAATTTTATTTTTTGAAAGAGTTCTTCTGTATCAAAATACCCTGCTTACATTAAACTGATACATTTTGATCTTCCACTCCATACTGCTTCTTCCAAATTGTAGTCTGTTTCCATGAAGGATATTATTTTTAATTAAGTTTCAGATTAAGTTTACTAGATTTTATTAAAGTAAAACACAGCTATTCCAGGTTGTCACTATCTCCAGTTACATTGGAAAACCTTTCTCTTAAGACTAGAGCTTATTCTGGGTACTTCAATGTTAAAGAATCTAGTGATAAAAGTAGGTTATAAGACACAAACTATAAATTATATAAAGTAAGAGCTTGACAACATGCTCCTTTAAAAGGACAACAAACTGAAAGCTTGGTATAATAAGTGTTTTTTAGCCCTTGCCTTTTTAACCTATTACATTTTTCGAAGAAAAGTAACAGACTTAATTCAAGACTTTAATTCCTTAACTCAACATACCTACCCTATGTAAACATCTTACTAGATACTGCAGGGTGTGTTCACATTATACCAAGCTCAGATCTGCCTATTATGAGTTTCCGATGGAATCTACATCATAAGATGTTTGGGTAGTCAGAATTAAAACCACACAATTTGAAGCACTAGGGACAAAAAGATGAAGAAAAGGATCTTGATCATAATTTACTCACAATCTGGCTTGGGAGATAGATGTGTAATTAAACAGTTGTGAAATTAAAAAAAAAAAAAGGATGTACAAAGTTCAGAGTGATAGCTCAAGACAAGAGAATTAACTCCGATGGAAAAGGCCAGGAAGTGCTCTTGGAGCTCATATACCTAATCAGGTTAGATAATTTGAAGTACTAGGGATAACAAAGGGATTACAATGTGCAAAGGGTAAAGAGTTGTGAACTAGGGAGGCAGTATACCATAATGGTTAAAAATGTGGCCGCTGTAGTTGAAATGACCTTGGGTTTGAGGTACCTCTCTGCTACCCTCTAGCCATCAGATATAAGATGAGTTACTTTAAGTGCCTCTGCTCCCTCAGCTGTAAATGGATAAAATATTAATATCTACTTTTTAGTGGGTTTGGCAGAATAAAAGACTAAACTTATAAAATACTTAGAACAGTTTCTGGTTCTTCAGTTCTCAGTAAATGTTGGCTATTGTGATCATCAGGTTTCAGGAAAGCATACAGGAAGTTCAATATGGCAGGTGAGGGCTGTAAGAAGTAATGAGCACAGATCATGAAAGGTCCTGAATTAAATCCCGTTAGGACTAAGGAACTGTTGAAGGACTGTATGCCAAAGACCAACAAGGTCAGATCTATACTTCAAGAAAGTCTGGCAGCAGAGAGGAAGATGGGCTGTAGGAGGAAGGAGAGAGCTGTGGTAAGATTAGAGGTGGAGACCCAATAAGAGGCTTGCTTTAAGAGTTAAAAAAAAAATGCTGAAACTGAAGAACAAAAAATAAATAAAACAACAAAACACACCTTCATCCTAATTGTGTTTAGTAGTTCTTTTAGTATTAGCTATATCTAGAATCTTAAGCCCAAAACCAACAGCTTCAGGATTTACAAATTTACAAAGTTACTGATTGGCTCCTGCTCTTAGATCACATGGGTAGTTTTTCTTTACCAAAAGCAGCAACTATGCATGTACTTGACATTTACATGCAATCTGATTTTCCAATCAATAAGGAATATATCCCTCAATTGCTTTATCTACCAGTTTAAATATTTATTCTAATTATACCTCAGGGAGAAAACAAAAGTATAAAAACCTCTCTAACAGAACTAAGGAAAATTAGAAGTGAAAGAAAGACCAAAAAAAAAAAAAAAATCATTTTGAACTATAGTTCCCAGGCATCTTCAAAGGTATAAATAATCTTTTTAACTTTTATCTTACATCAAGAGATACAATCATGTGGCAGATTCATTTTACTGAACCAGGTAGGTTAATAGTCCTATATTTTGCTTATAACAGCAGAATCCACAGATTATTTTACTTAATTTTAAAATAATATTTCTTTAATCCTCTATTTCTTAATTATAAGGAACAACTGTCTTCCTTTTTTCTAGCATTTTTCACAACTCAGTCTAGCCCACTGGCAATAGTCAACACGTGACTATACCAAAAAAAAAAAAAAAAAAGCCTTACCCTGCTACAAATTTATTTCTCCCATTATATAACAGTATGTCCAAGGTACTCCAGGGGCAATAATCTGATTGGAAGAGATGGCTAAGGGACCTGTCTTAGAGATCCGTTTGCATACTAAGAAACTGTTTTAATGTATACCCTATATTACCTAGGATAATGGAAATTATGGCCAGAACCCCCAAACCACCTTCGCAATTTTAAATTTGCTTTCAAAGCCAGTTCTTATAAACAGAATTGTAGAGCCAGCATGTCATTTATTTTAAAAGTACTACATTGGGGAGCGGATGTAGCTCAGTGGTTAAGCACCTGCTTCTCACAAGGTCCTGGGTTCATTCCCTGGTGCCTCTGTAAAAAAAATTAAAAAAAAAAAAGTACTACATAGAAGGAAAAGAGAAAAATTACTTATCTGAATAGAACTACAGATCTTGATTAGTCTCTTTCTTCATTTAAGAAGGATCAAAGAGATTCCTTAAGATATATTTAAAATATTCATTTCTGTTTCTCTCAACACATCAGCATATATTAGCCAAATGGCCAAGATCACATACTGACTTTACAGAGTAATACGAGAAAATGCTAAAATTGCATAAAGTTGACTTGTTTGGGCATGGAAGAGAAATGACATTATGACTACTTAAGAATAACCTGTATGCAGTATGTACTTCATCCTTCCAGCAATTCAAACTATAGGTTATGAATACTAAGTTAAAGCACAAAATACGTGGTCCAAATAGAAAGCTGAATACTTTCATGTTTTGCCTCACTTTTTAAAACAGTAAAAAACAAATTCCCTCCTAGATTTTAAAAATTTCCATCAGATATCCAAACTAGAGTGGCATATTTTAAATAAACCAATAAAGATTAAGGATTCTAAAAAAATAATAGATGTAAGCATACCATACATCTTCCTGTCCTCCTTTTCCATCTATGGTCTTTCAGAATAATCCATACTTTTCTTTACTCTGCTTCCCATAGAGGCTTCATGAGATAATAGAAAATTAGCATCATCTTAAAAGATTTGAAAAGCTCCAGATAACTTACTGACAGAGAATGTAACTGATATGATCTTTTCCATTTCCCTACACCAGCATGCCCCCACCCCCTACCTGCCACTCTCTATGCTCAGGACTTTGAAACAGAGTGAAGTAGTATATTCTTCCAAATCACCATTCTACCATTTTGCATATAACCTCTTTTTTTAAAAAAAAATGCAGTTAGTATCTCTGGCATGGACAAAGGAATGCATATTCCAGAAGTCATCACAGAGCATAGAATCAGAGTCATTTTAAAGAGCTACATACTTTTTCTCATTACTTTCATCTGTGTAGGAGATGCCATAAAACCCATAGTAGGAACGAGATATATTGGCTGAATATTCTATCTTCAAGGTATAATTGTGCCCTTCTAAAAGGGCTTCCGGAGCAACAATGGCAATCTGTTCATGAAATGGATATTCCAGGACTTCAACTTGCTTTTCTTGGCTTGAAATTGCTGACATAAAGGTCACTCTTGAAATATTATGGCCTGTGCTATGAAGAATGATATTCCACGTGGCCTGAAGAGCCTGAATTGAGATCATCACAGAACCCCTGAAAGTCATTGAGGTTAGGTTGGGGTGTAAGTTAAGTTCATAGCGTACTGGCATGATGGCAGTGGGAAGCCTGATTTGTGCCCATGGAAACAACTTCCCATTTGTTGCAACTGGCTGAATTACACCCATTGATTGGTTTTTTTTATGGCAGCCTTCTTTGGTAAAGGTACATCTGGGCAGTAGGTAAATCACCATGATTAGAGAGATGGCAACCACGATGATAAAAGCACAGACCACCATGGTCCTTGCAGAGGGTACTGAACAAACCCCGTCAGGGCTCTGCCTGTAGCCAGTTGCACTGTTCCGAAGGCCTGAGCTTCTGTTCATGAAGGACATGCCCAGGAGCTTTGCAGATGACTCATAATCCTCTTCATCCTCATCCATCTCATGCTCACCAAGACCCCGCACAAGCAGCCGTGAGCCCCGGGGCTCATATTCCACCTCGTCAGGCTCTAGAGGATGTAAACAAGGCTCTTTGGCTAAATCCACCACATCTGGTTCTTCCTCAAACATGCTGTTTTCAATCATATTCCTGGGGAGCTGAAGCCGATCTAAAAAATCAAAACATAGGGACAAGGCAGAGTTTGAAAAAAAAAAAAAAAAAGCTCATAAAATGGCTTCTAGCAAAACCACATTCAAACTAAGAACTTTTTTTTAACTGCTAAAACTTATTTCCATTTCAGAGTTATTGAATTAAGTAAGATGCTATGACATTCTTGGGCCAGCCATTAAAAACTCCAGCCTAAATAAATATATACCAGAGTCATGAAACAGAAACAAGAAAGCTAAACTAACAGGCGGTGTCAAAAACAAAAACAAAAACAAAAACAAAAAACAAAAAACACCCAAAAAACACCCAAATAGCTGAGATTAAATACTAATTCCCTTAATATACTCCTGCCCAACAACCTGGGTGCCCTGCTTCGGCCCGCCTCTGACTGTGCCTGTCCCCACAGGGCAAGGACTCAGTAGGATCAAAGGGATGTGCCCACCCACGGTCCATGTCACCTTCTGGGATCCAGGTATCAGGTACCCAGAATTCCTCAAATCTGCTTACAGGGACTTTGAGGGTCTCTTCCCTGAGTCCCAGCCTCCCAAGGGAGGGATGCAGCTGGTGTACCCATTTCTAGGCTTGAGTGTAGCCAAGCAACAGGCTGGGCTATTTTCCTTCTGGGAGAGGGATATTTATGCCCACAACAAACAGGAAGCAGGAAATTATATAGGAAATTTCCATAGGCAAGAAATAATTTGAAGAAAAAAAAAAGGAAAAATACTACAAAAATCATGTAAAACTGTAATTCAACCCTCCCCCCCCCCCTACTTCCACAGCATTCATAAATACAACATATTCCCATCTCTAACAACTATATTATATACCATGAGTGTCAGCGGACCTTGAGGTAGGGTAGTAGGGGGAGGCTTTATAAACTCCAGGGAACCATACCCTCCACCTTGCCAAGGACCACTGAGAAAAGAGGACCCAAAAAGTAAAGGAATAAATAACCCCACATATATCAATAATTCCTAGGATTATATCATTATATCAATGTTCTTTATTTAATAATCTTAGATTTTTAGCTTTTAAGGGATCTCAAAAGTTATCAAATTGAAAACCCTGCTATCCTTTCATTACAAGGCAAGAAGTAGGAATTGTTGCTTACAAAGATTTTCATTTCCAGCTCCCATTCCCAACTCTTCTAACACTTAATAGCCACTTCAGATATTTTAGCAATAATTGTTATATATTCTGACCTCCCTTCTTGGGCACAAAATTCTTAGTAATTTGCCAAAAGGATAAACTCTGACTACAGCTGCCAGCCATCTGTACATCAGCAGAAACAATGAACAAAAAAGTAAAAGAATGAAAAAAAATATATATGGTTCCATTATACAGTAAAAATCAAGCAAACTGTTAAGCAACCAAAAAGAAGAGACCTCTTCATGTACCTGCTTGACATGTTGGCTCTAAAGAGGCTGTAAGAGCCAGGGAGGGAGATCAGAACCATGGACTTGTACCTCCACCCATCAGTTCACAGCACAATGAAAGATGAGGAATCAAGTTAGGAATTGGGGGGGGGGGGGGCGTGTAGGAGGGAAGGAAGAAAGGACTTTCTGAAATGACCCTGTATGAATTGGTTTCACTGGAACATTTTTTCCAATAAAAGAAGAAAATCAAATTGAAAGCTTGGGAGCATTTTGTTTTAAAAGAGAGGATTTAAAAAAAAAATTATTAAAGATTATTTCTTAGTAACATGCTTAAATTATAGTCAGCATGAATTTACCTTATCCAATTAAATACCAGAGAGTTTTCAACATAATAGCTGCGAATTAATTATTTCCTCAGGGATGCAATTCAGCATTGGGTATTTCTGGCATATGAGGAATAACTATGCTCTATTCCCTGGAAACCTCTGTAAAGGATACAGAAACAAGCAAATACAAGTTTCAGGAAATTAACAAGTGTTTAGTAAAACAGGTAAAAAATATTTTTTAAAATGTGCTAGAGGGAAGCTGATGTGGCTCAAGTGACTGAGCTCCTGCCTACCACATGGGAGGTCCTGAGTGCAGTTCCCAGTGCTCCTAAAGAAGACAAAAGAGACAACAAGCTGGTGCGATGGGCAGGCGCAGCGAGCTGAGGCAACAACATGATGCAACAAGAGACATAAGGAGGAAATATAATGAAAGACACAACAAAAGCATGGAGCAGAGGTGGCTCAAGCAATTAGGCACCTCCTTCCTACTTTAGAGGTCCCAGGTTCGGTTCCTGGTGCCTCCTAAAAAGAAAACCAGGGGGCCGGCCGTATAGCCCAGTGGATAGGGCGCTGGTATGCCACATGGGAGGCCCCGGTTCGGTTCCCGGGGACCTCTCCTAGTGGGCAGACCGCCTTGAGAATGGCAAGCCGCCATGGGCGGGCCAGAGCTGCCGTGGGCAGGGCAAAAAGCTGCCACGGACAGGGCAAAACCGCCACGGGCAGGGCAGGTC
>PVKH010031779.1:0-12272 GCA_004027955.1 Chaetophractus vellerosus
TTTACTCTTCCTGATAGCCCTATGAGGTAAGGAGTTTCCCTATTCTACAGATGAGAAACTGAGGCACAGGGAGATTATAAACAACTTATCCTAGGTCACACAGCTAGTAAATGGCCAAGCCAGGTGTCAATCTGAGATCTGCCAGACTCCAATGACCCTTGCACTTAACCACTTAATCACCAACACGGTGCCTCTCAAACTTTAATATGCATAGAACCACCTGGAAATCTTGCTAAAATGAAGACTCTGATTCTGTAAGTGTGGGTAGGGTGGAGCCTAAGAGCTGTACTTCTAACAAGCTCCCAGGTGCTGCAAATGCTGCTGGTCCTAGGACCACACCAAGTGCTAAACTATTCTGCTTTCTCATTACAACTCCTCCTCCTCCTGATCTCAGCAATCAGCTAATGAAAAGTACAGAGGTACCAATTGATCCTTAGTTTCTCTGCCACTTTCACTATTCCCTCCTCTTCCTTCCCTGGCCCCTCTCAGCTCTGTCTCCACTATTCTTTCTAAAGGAGGCTACACAAGGCTACCTCAGAGGAAGCTAGCAGGGAGTTCAAAATGAATGGCTGTGTTATCTAAGGGGATCTCTCTAATGAAAAATGTTAACCTTATGCTTGGATGATTTGCAGTGATAGTTAACAATTTAAAGTCCACATCCCCCACTGTGACTCTGAATTATGAACAAATGCTTCTGACATAAAATGGAAACCAAGGGTTTTATTCCCATCATTTCTCCAAAGATAATGGGTATTACCTCTCCTCAACCCCAATCTCAGCTCAAGTCTCTGAGCAACACAGGTAATTATGATCTGCCTACTTACTACCGAAACTGCTAGTTTCAACTGGGTTCTGTCCTCTCCCTCTTTGTGTCCTACACTTTAGGCATTGTTTTTGTTTGTGCTCTTAAGAGCACTACCTAACACACTCAGAGGGAGTTGCACTGCAGAAGAGTGTGACATCATCATCTTTCTGTAGTTGTTCTGAATCCCTAGGTTAAAAAGGAAGCCTGAAATCTGAACTGTATAATGATAACCTGAGTGGAGATACACAGCACTTCCCACAGAACAGCAATAGTTTATGACTCAAGAGCCCCACAGAACTAGAATAAAATAAATAAACACACACACACACAGGACTGTACAACACAGTGAATCCTATTGTAAATGCTGGACTGTAGTTAATAATACAATTATAAAAATGTTCTTTCATGAATTGTATTAATAACAAATGTACCACACTAATGTAAGAATGCAAGATGTTAATAATAGGAGTCGTATATGGGAACTCTGTATTTTATGTATGATTTTCCTGTAAACCTACAACTCCTCTAACTAAAAAAAAAAAGTTCTCCCAGTGTGGAAAAAAAAAAAAAAGGAACCTACAGACTCCTCTTTATTACTACAACCCCAACACTCCATGAGTTGTCTTAAAGGAAATGATTTCTGCAATTCTGTTTGAATGATTCAGATCAAACCATTTTCAAGAGTAGTGATTTGAAAAGCTTAAAGCAACTCAGATATACAAATTGTGCCACCTTAGCATTAAGAGCCTAGTGCCATATGGAGTTAATCAGGTCTGGGTTCAAAAGCCAGTTCAGGGGAGCAGATGTAGTAGCTCAGTGGCTTGAGCACCTGTTTCACACATACAAGGTCCTGGGTTCAATCCCTGGTATCTCCTAAAAACCAGTTTGGTCACTTCCTAGCTATGTGACCCTTGGGAAGTTACTTAGTGTCCTTAATCCTCAGTTTCCTCATCTGTAAAATCTTCCAATGTCATAGGACTGTCATGGGCTGTCACTTATGATGATTAAATGAGATAAAGTGGGGAACCGGATGGGGCTCAAGCAATTGGGCTCCCATCTACCATATAGGAGGTCCAGGGTTCGATTCCCGGTGCCTCCTGGTGAAAGGAAAGCTGGCCCCAGCAGAGTGCTAGCCCATGCAGGAGTGCTGGCCCACATGGAGAGCTTGCACAGCAAGATGACGCAACAAAAAGAGACACAAAGGAGAGACAATAAGAGATGCAACTGAGGTGGCACAAGAGATTAAGCAGCCTCTCTCCCACTCCAGAAGGTCCCAGGATCGGTTCCCAGTGCCGCCTAAAGAGAAGACAAGCAGACACAGAGAGAAGACAGCGAGCGCAAAACAACGAGGGGGAGGGAGAAATAAATAAATCTTTAAAAAAGAAAAGAGATAAAGTACCTGTTGTTTCTTAAGGGCTCAATACATATTAGCTTTGTCTCTCCTTCCCCCCACATACACATAGAAATATATAGTTAAGTCTATAATACACACCACTACCAAATCATATAAAAGAATTGTAACTAAGAACAGTTTCATAAAAAATATCACCTGGTAGCCAGGAGGTTTGGCTTTAGCCACTAACTAATTATATGACCTGGAGCAAGTATTGTGCATTTCCATACCTCAGTTTCCTTATTAGGAACAAGAATGAGCTGAACTGATCATTCCTGTTCATTCAACAAATATTTATTGAGCTCTTACTATGTGACAGACACTTCTAGGTACTAGGGATATAAGAGTTAATGAACAAAAATCTCTACTCTCAAAAAGAATCAGACAGTATTTACAAAATAAGTGAAATATGTTAGATGAAAACAAGAAGTTCCAAGAGTAAGGGAGTAGAATTGTAACATTCCAAAAGGAAGAAGTGATTTTGGGAAATGGAGCGCAGGGACTCATGTAGTTCTAAAATTCTATGAGATGGTGGGGAGCAGATGTACCTTAAGCAGTTGAGTGCCTGCTTCCCATGTCTGAGGTCCCAGGTTCAATCCCTGGGACCTGCTAAAAAAACAAAACCAAACAAACAAATGAAAAAACCAACTCTTAAGAGGGAGTGGATGTAGCTCAGTGGTTGAGTGCCTGCTTCTCATGTATGAGGTTCAATCCATGGTACCTCCTAAAAAAAAAAAATTCTATGAGATGAGAATTAGAAAATGGTATAAGGGGGATTTATTATATTCTGCACTTTACAATCACTCATCTGATAGTAACACTTTTAGCCTTAATCCTTAAAAGGGTAGATTATATATTCAGTATAAACTCAGCCCAGGTTCCTCATACTGAATCCTATATGAAAAGCTAGCAGTATATTCAGATCAGAGAATCAGAAATCCGAAAGGAACATCAGAAGTACATCTGGGTCAGGAATGTAAAGGATCAGTATTCCAAAAATTACAAAACAAAAAACAAATGGAAGGACATTCTCTGTTCATGGATTAGAAGATTAAACATCATGAAGATGTCAATTCTACCCAAACTGATTTATAGATTCAACACAATACTAATCAAAATTCCAATAGCCAGGAATCAGCTGTGGCTCAATTGGTTGAGCTCTGGTTTACCACATGGGAGGGCCCGGGTTCGGTTCCCGGGGCCTCCTCGAGAAAGCAAGGCGCCGCACGGGTGAGCTGACGGGTGAGCTGACTTGGCGGGATGCCACAGCAGGGGGAGATAAGCAGACACAGAAGAATGCAAAGCAAATGAACACAGCAAGACCAAGCAGCAAGGGGGGGATAAATAAATAAATAAATAAATAAATAAATAAATAAATAAATAAATCTTTAAAAAATTTTCCAACAGCCTACTTTACAGAAATAGAATAGTCAATTACCAAATTTATTTGGAAGGGAAAGGGGTCCCGAATAGCCAAAAACATCCTAAAAAAGAAGAGTAAAGTTGGAGGACTCATGCTTCCTGAAGTTGAAGTGTATTATAAAACTACAATAGTCAAAATAGCATGTTATTGGCATAAGGATAGACATATTGATCAATGGAATCAAACTGAGAGTTCAGAAATAGACCCTTACCCTCTATGGTCAACTGATTTTTGATAAGCCTACCAAGTCCACTTTTCTGGGACAGAACAATCTCTTCAACAAATGGTGCTGGGACAACTAGATATCCATAACCAAAAGAATGAAAGAGGACCCCTGTCTCACTCCCTATACAAGAATCAACTCAAACTGGATCAAAGACCTAAACATAAAAGGCTGGACCATAAAACTACTAGAAGATAATGTAGGGAAACATCTACAAGACTTTGGAGTAGGTGGGGGTCTCTTAAACCTTATACTGAAAGCACGAAAGCATGAGCAACAAAAGGAAAAAATAGATAAATAGGACCTCGTCAAAATTAAACACTTCTGCACCTCAAAAGACTCTGTGAAAGAGTAAAAAGGCAGCCTGGGGGCCGGCTGTAGCCCGGTGGATAGAGCGCCGGTACACCACATGGGAGGCCCCGAGTTTGGTTCCCGAGGACCTCTCCAGGCAGGCAGACTGCCTTGAGGGGGAAAGCCACCATGGGCAGGGCAAAAAAGCCGCCACGGGCAGGGCAAGTCGCCCGCGAATGGAGCCAAGCCGCCCACGAAAAACAGAGCCGAGCCGCCCGCAAACGGAACAGAGCCGCCCACGAGCGGGGCAAGCCGCCTACGCGGTGGGCCGACTTGGCGTGTCGCCGCAACGGGGGGAGACAAAAAGCAGACATAGAAGAGCACAAAAATGAACACACAGCAAGAGCAAGCAGAAAGGGGGGGATATGTAACAACAACAACAAAAAAAGGCAGCCTGTTCAATGGGAGAAAATATTTGGAAATCACACATCCAACAAGGGTCTAATATCCATGATATATAAAGAGATCCTATAACTTAACATTAAAAAGGCAAATGAACCAGTTTAAAAATGAGTAAAAGACCAAGAAAAGACATTTTTCTAAAGAAATACAAATGGCAAAAAAACACATGAAAAAAATGTTCAACATCACTAGCGATTAGGGAAATGCAAATAAAAGTTAGAATGAGATATCATTTCACACCTATTAGAATGGCCACTATTAAAAAAAAAACAGAAAACTGGGAAGTAGATTTGGCTCAAGCAGTTGGGCGCCTGCCTACCACATGGGAGGTCCTTGGTTTGGTTTCCAGTGCCTCCTAAAGAAGACCAAGACAGCAAGCTGACAAGATGGGCTGACACAACAAGTTGACTCAATGAGATGACTCAACGAAGAGACAGGAGGAAACACAATGAGAGACACAACAAGCAGGGAGTGGAGGTGGCTCAAGCGATTAGGTGCCTCCCTCCCACATGGGAGGTCCCAGGTTTGATTCCTGGTGCCTCCTAAAAAGAAGATGAGCATACAGAGAGCAGACAGCGACCCTAAACAACAAGGGGTGGGGGCGGGGAAGAAATAAATAAAACTTAAAAAAAAAAAAACAGAAAAGTACAAGGTGAGGATGTGGAGAGACAATAAGGCTTATTCACTGTTGGTGGGAATGTAGAATGGTACAGCCACTGTGGAAGTCTGTTTGGTGGTTCCTAAGGAAGTTAGATACAGATCTGCCATGAGACCTGGCAATATTACTACTATTAGGTATATAACCAGAATTAAGAACAGTGACATGAACAGACATCTGCACATCGATGTTCAGAGCAACATTATTCACACTTGCCAAAAGACGGAAACAACCCAGATGTCTATCAACTGACGAATGGATAAACAAAACTGTGGTATATTATTCAGCTGTAAGAAGAAATGAAGTCAGGAAGCATATGACAACATGGATGAACCTGGAGGACATTATGTTGAGTGAAGCAAGTTAGGCACAAAAACAAATGGTGTATGATTTCACTATTATGAACTAAATACAACAAGCAAACTCATGGTGTTAACAGCTGGAATACAAATCACCAGAGAAAGAATGTGGTTAGAAAATGGAAAGCTGAGGTTTAATCTGTGCAGAATTGGTAAAAGCAAATCATAGGATTTGTAATCAGTAGCACTAACACAGGGGTATGACAGTGGTTTTTTGGGGTTTGTTTTTTTTTTTTTGAGTAATGAAAATGCTTTAATATTGATCGAAGTGATGAATGCACAACTCTGTGATTATACCAAAAGCCACTGATTGCAAACTTTAGATAAATTATATGGTTTATGAACAAAAAAATATATTGTAGGGTGGGTTGGGGGAAAAATACACCAAATGTAAGATAGGGACTATAGTCAGTAGTAATACTTTGACGTTGCTCTTTCAAATTTGTTACATACGTTAAACAACAATATAAGGTATTGGTGGTAGGGTGATGTATGGGCGCCCTGTATGATGTTATGTATGTTTGTTTTGGAAGTTCACAACCTTCTCTATACAGTTATTGTTTATGCATGTTCATGTATGAATGATATACTTCACTAAATTTAAAAAATAATAAAAAAAGAAGTACATCTGGTTCAGTTTCCTGTTTTTTAGGAAATGAAGAATTGAACCATCCATAAGAGTTACTCTATTTTCTTCTTGAAATTCCTTAAGAGCAAAAAATGACATACAATTCAAACAATACAATATTACCATTAAGCTCGGTGGAATTTCTCCTACTGTTATCTAATACTATATCCTTTTATTTAGACATGATTTCATTCAGTGAACAAACATTTATAACCAATCTGTGTGCACAGTATTCATTCACCAAACATTTCTCCAGCACTTATACATGCTAGGCACTGTGCTAGGGAGCAGAGAGAGACAGAGAGAGACAACCATGCTAACAAACAAACCATAATACCCACTGATTTGTATTATCAGCAATATATACAACCTACAGAGGTAGCATGGAGGAAAAAGATTAACCATATGGGTGAGAGAGGCAGGGAAGGTTTCCCAACAGAAACAACATCTGAATTGGGTTTGGTAGGGTGAATAGGAATTTGCTAGCAAGTGAGGTTAACAGATGAAGAAGAAATTCCAGGCAGAGGGAACAGCATGGGCAAGATGAGAAGAAAAAGAAAATCACAGAGACATTCTCCAACCTGGCATGCTCAGGAAGCTGAATATGGCTTTGCATAGATAAAGAAGAAAAAACAAGGGACATTAGATTACAGAAGCAAGGAGGAGGTAGACCATCAAAAACTTTTTGTTGCATGCTCGGGCTGTATCCTATAGCTAATGGGAACCACTAAGGGGTTTTAAGCAGGGAAGACACATGATTAGTTTTGGAATTTTGAAATTTTTTTTCTGGTAGGAGTGTGAAGGAAAGACTGATGGGGAAGAAAGAGTAAAGTCAGTCCAGTTAAGAGCAATTACAGCAATCCAAATAAGAGGAAATAAGGCAGTCCACAAACTCCTTGGTTTTAAACTTCTGCCTCCAGAACTGTAAAACAATAAATTCCTCTTCCTGTTGTTTTAAAATTTAAAAAATAAAATAAAATAAATTTAAAAAGAGAGAATAAGAATCTAAACTCATGTATTAGCAGTAGGGATGGAGAAGCTGACAGATGGAAAGAGATTTAGGAGATGGAATCAGCAGGACTTGGTGAAAGAGCGGCTGCCTGTGCAGGGTAAGGTAGAGGGAGGATAAATGCATGAAGCCCAGGTTTCTGGCTTGAACAACTGATAGGTGAGGAAGGCATTCACAGAAATGAGGAACATAGGAGAAGAAGCAGGTTGGGAAGCACAGAGGAGGACAACAAGGCCCATTCTGGACATATAAAGTTTGAGATGTCTGTGGGACCACCAGATAGAAAAACCCAGTGTAAAGCATGCTGGAAGTTGTGGGAAATATAAAAATATAATATCCACCACCATTTGTAAAGTGATTCAATTCATGAAATGCATCATATGCTTTATCTCATTTGATACAGCCTGACCTTCAGAGATCAAAATTAGGTTGGGAAGTTGAGACAAACATAAACAAAAATTAAGTAACAAAAAATATAACTTCTATAAGGCAGTTTTGATTTATGATTAATTGCAAGAAAAACACTTGTTATACTTAAAGACCATAATCAAACCACCACTCAGCTTTCCAATCTCTGGAACTTTTAAATTCCCACATCATCACAAGTCTGTTTGCTGAAAAAAAATTATACATCTTTATAAGTCAGAAGATCAAGAAAAGGAAGAGAAAAAGAATACAAAGGTTTCAGCACTCTCTTAGGCAACATGTATAAAGACAAAGCCAGAAGGAAGAGTTAATGACAGGGGAGCAGATATGGCTCTAGCAGTTGAGTACCTGCTTTCCACATGGGAGGTCCCAGGTTTGGTCCTGGTGCCTCCTAAAAAAGAAACAAAACAAACAAACAAACGAAAAAAGCAACTCTGGGTAGCCAATGTGGCTCAGTGGTTGAGCACTAGCCTCCCACATATGAGATCCCGGGTTTAATCTCCAGCCCTGGTACCTCAAAAAAAAAAAAAAAAAAAAAAGTTAATGACAATATATATTACTTTCTGCCCACATTAACTCCCTTAATGTTGCCCCCACCCTATCTGTCCCTTCTAATATATCACCTGTGCTCTAGCTACATCAGATATTGGCTCTTAGCCCTTCTCCTCTGCATATTCATAACAGGATCTGGACCATTCCATTTATCCAAAGTTGCATCCCCTAACTAAACCATCCAATATGTGAAACCAGAGACAAGAGGCATACAACCTGCAGGTTGTAGAGAGATATTGTACCAGATAAGGTAAATTAGCGACTGAAACAAATCTAAGATTCTCCAAATTAGTGGAGACACACCTACCACTCCCTGGAGTGACTCATGTCAAGTTAATCCAATATAGAACCCAAATCTATACAACAAGGAGCAGATAACAAGCCACACTGTGGGGAACATGCCAGTTAACAGGCAAGGGATGCAGAATGCATGAAGAGGGGTAAAACATAAGACAATTCTTGAACTGGGGCTAATACATTAGGAAATATCTTCTACACTAGACTAAAGGGAAAAACACAAGCAAGTAGAGGACAAAGAAAAGGGTAACTATTACTTTTTTTAGATATAGAGGCCAGATAAACTCTGAAGTACACTCATTCTCTGAAAGGTAGTGGTTATATTGAACCTGTGAAGGTAAGGCAGGGAGGGCTCTGAGCCATGAGAATAAATCCATCACGTTCGCTGCTTGCCTACCAAAATAAACAATGAGGAGGCTGCATCTTTCACAATAGCCACTCTGTATAGTCTTGCAAAGAACCTAGGCCTTCACAAACCTAGTCCAAATAGAATGGAGTATACTTATCCTGCAATATCATGGAAAGCAAAGCCCACAAATGTTTCTAAGCTCCACTACACAAGGGAGTGTAAGTAGTGAAGCTTGCCTATGGGATTTATGCCCAATAAATGCCTGAAGTTCATGCCTTAGTCTTTCCTATGTTACAACAAACAAACAAAACTCCCTTTACCCTATACGCCCTTTATATAACGCCTTTCTCTTTCCTATTCCTTCAGAGTCCTCAAAACTCACTGACTCCACTTCTTCACTTCCCATTTATTCCTCAACCCACTGCTTTCTGGACTACACTTCCCACAACTCCACTGAAAAGGTTTCAGAGTTTGAAAATGTTCCAGGAAAGTGACCTTTATATTGCTAATCTATGGATACCTTTTGTCTTTATTTGCTTGACCTCTGCAGAATCTAACAGTGTGTGGCACACCCTCCACACTGGCCTTGTTCCTCCTGCCTCTCTAGCCAACCCCTTTCTAAGGACAATTTCCTTCAGGGAATCCTAATCCTCTTCCTCTGCTCCTGAAACCACCCTCCCCTTGCAATTCCCCAGACTATTTGTCTCAGTCCTCTTCTCACTCTACATACGCTCCCTAAGCAAACTTCTTCCCCACTCCTATGGCTTTGATTCAATATGCTGATGACTGCCTCCTCTATAGTTCTCTTGAGGCAAGAGACACCAAATACACGTAACTATATAACCAACTACCTACTAGACATCTCTAAACAGCATCCCACAGAAACCTCGACCTGAATGCAACCAAAACTGAACTCAGTAGCTTTCCCTGCACCATCTCTGCCATCACTTCACCATAAATTACCTTCTTCCTCTCATATTTCCAATATTTTAATTAAGGACATCCCTCATCCATACAAATACCCCATGCTAAAACCTGCAAGTCATCTTAAGGATCTTCCCTCTTCCTTGATACACCACATCCAATTAGTCATCAAAACCTGGATTTTACTCCTTAACATTTTTTGATTTGCCCACTCTGCCACATCATTACTTCCATAACCTTAGTTTAAGCCCTAATCTCTCCCTGCTTAAATTACTGTAACAGCCCCCTAACTAGTCAATCACAAGTCTTGCCCCACTCCAATCCTTCTTTGCACTGCTGCCAGAGAGGAAGTATTGCTAAAATGTAAATCTGATCAGTCAAATTCTCCAATGGCTCCTAAAAGCCTTTAAGATAAAGTCTAAACTCTATACAACATGACACATGAGGCCAGTCAACATTTTAGTCTTGCCCAATTTTCCTACCTTATCTCATTTCAGCTTCCCTCACACTCTATGCACCAACCTTACTAACACCCTACATACCCCTTTTCCTCGGGTTCTATATTCACATGCCCTTACACCCCAACTCTTTGCCCAATTTCTCCTCAGTCTTTGAGGTGACAGTTCAGGTTTCATTCCCTCTTGGATTCCTTTCCTGACCCTTTCCCACCCTGATTGCACTGGGTACTCCTCTTCACTAACATATCACCAGCATTTATCTATATGAGATCACTGGAGTAACTGTCCGTTTATCAACGTTTTTTCCATTAAACTGTAAAATCATGAAGCTGCAAGGTCAACTACCTTTGATGGTACTTGGCCTACTTTCTGGTTCAGAGTAGACATTCAATAAATGTTTATTAATTTAATAAATGAATGAATCCTCCAAAGAAGCCCTCTGACATCCTGGAAGATTAGCATATCAAGATACTGTTGATGGTTTTAGATGGATTTTAAGGGAATTTCTTATGCAAATCTTGGCATTTATTCCTGGAAGAATACAATGACATTTGTCCAGAGAATGGGTAGAATGGGTGTTCTAGGGCACTCAGCATTGGTAATTTAAAGAGTAGAAAAAGTTAAAAAACACAACCTCGAGTCACAGGTTCAAATGTACAGCCCTATCAACAAGATCAGAACACAGAAAATTCTTTAAAAGATTTTATACAAGAAGAAAAAAGGACTTTCTTCTGGCAAAGTCTTGGGATAAGGGATAGTTAATTTTAGTTTCTAAACTTAAGTTCCTGAACCTGCTCCAAAAGTCTCTCAATTACATTCCTTCCCTTCTTTGACAGCCATTCCTTAAACCTCAAGACTCAATTACAACAGTGGCCTCCTAGAGAGCAGGCCTCCACTCTCATTCATCATTTATACAACCACTACGTTAAAATTCAGATTCCTCATACTAACATTCAGGATAATCTACCCTCCTACCCCTATACTTAATATCAATCTTTCAATGCTTCTAAGTGGCCCATGTATCTCCCCATTAACACTTTCCACAACACAGTATCTGCTTGAAAGTACTAGTAGAGTATAGTGCACACAGTGAGTTTATTCACTGTTGTTGAATGACAACAACAAAATCACTTCCTATAAGGTTGAAAATCATCTGACTACAAAAGACACTTCAAGAGAGCACATTCTCAGGCAAAAAAATAAAATAAAATAAAATAAAATAAAAATTAATTAAAATTTTTAAAAAAAGAGCACATTCTTCTCATCAATACAAAGGAATTGTGTTTACCTTTTATGAACAAAAATCACTATAGAAATTCGCTATAAGAGGGAATCCAGCAGTACAGTTGGCAAAGCTCTTGACCAAAAGAAAGATGCTGAGTGACCAACTAATTAACTTGTCCTAGGCCACAACCCAGACCATCCCTGATGATTGGTACATCCCTGATGACTGACATATGGTCATGCAGAAGAAAGAAATGTTATACAGAGAGGGAAAATTGAAAGCTTATGCCCAATAGGAGCAAATTTATACAATTTTAGACAGCCACAGCAAGCTGAGGGTACCAGATCCCAGGCTGGCCAAAAAGCCTACCCTTGAAAATCCCACTCTCTCCTAGTTAGACCAGGTCTGTCAGCCTGCCTGCCTCTCCACCCCCCACCCCTAAAACACACACACAATTAATGAAGGCATATTATCTAAAACTCCTTTCCTTTCCTATATTCTTTCAATTCTCTTCATTAAATACACATACTGTTTTTATAATATGAAACAAAAATTATTTTAAAATATAACTTGAAAGCACTTATATGATTGCCACTTCTCTTGAGAGAAATTCCCTGCCAATCAAACAGCCACAAGCAAAAGAACTATAAAAAGCCCAATGCTAAAAGAGCATAATACTTCATTAGGTAAGGTGGAAGGGTGTGGTTGGGCAGTGGATGGGAGTGAGAGTGGTGTAGTGATGTGATTGGGCTTGCCGGTAGTGGGCTGTGAGGGGGAGTAGGGTGAAGGG